>CM016563.1:34582873-34701997 GCA_003412495.2 Echium plantagineum
AACCTTAAAACCCTAAAGGAAAAAATAAGACGAAATGCCACGTTTTGTGTTATTCATCAAATAAAGTGGCACCAATGTTAAATAAATAATATACGAATTATTAAAAGTTTTATCAAATTACATATTACAACACCCAAAGACAAAAAAAGACGAAAAAGGACGAATATGAGAACCTTAAAACCCTAAACGAAAAAATAAGACGACATGCCACATTTTGTGTTAGTCATCAAATAAAGTGGCACAAATGTTAAATAAATAATGTACGGATTATTAAAAGTGTTATCAAATTAAATATTACAACACCCAAAGACAAAAAAGACAAAAAAGGACGAATATGAGAACCTTAAAACCCTAAAGGAAAAAATAAGACGAAATGCCACGTTTTGTGTTAGTCATCAAATAAAGTGGCACGAATTTTAAATAAATAATGCACGGATCATCAAAAGTGTTATCACATTGCATATTACAATACCCAAAGACAAAAAAAGACAAAAAAGGACGAAAATGAGAACCTTAAAACCCTAAAAGAAAAAGTAAGACGAAATGCCACTTTTTGTGTTATTCATCAAATAAAGTGGCACGAATGTTAAATAAATAATGTACGGATTATTAAAAGTGTTATCAAGTTACATATTACAACACCCAAAGACAAAAAAAGACAAAAAAGGACAAATATGAGAACCTTAAAACCCTAAAGGAAAAAATAAGACGAAATGCCACGTTTTGTGTTATTCATCAAATAAAGTGGCACCAATGTTAAATAAATAATATACGAATTATTAAAAGTTTTATCAAATTACATATTACAACACCCAAAGACAAAAAAAGACGAAAAAGGACGAATATGAGAACCTTAAAACCCTAAACGAAAAATAAGACGAAATGCCACATTTTGTGTTATTCATCAAATAAAGTGGCACGAATGTTAAATAAATAATGGACGGATTATCAAAAGTGTTATCAAATTACATATTACAACACCCAAAGACAAAAAAAGACAAAAAAGGACGAATTTGAGAACCTTAAAACCCTAAACGAAAAAATAAGACGAAATGCCACGTTTTGTGTTATTCATCAAATAAAGTGGCACGAATGTTAAATAAATAATGCACGGATCATCAAAAGTATTATCAAATTACATATTACAATACCCAAAGACAAAAAAAGACAAAAAAGGACGAAAATGAGAACCTTAAAACCCTAAAGGAAAAAGTAAGACGAAATGCCACGTTTTGTGTTATTCATCAAATAAAGTGGCACGAATGTTAAATAAATAATGTACGGATTATTAAAAGTGTTATCAAGTTACATATTACAACACCCAAAGACAAAAAAAGACAAAAAAGGACGAATATGAGAACCTTAAAACCCTAAAGGAAAAAATAAGACGAAATGCCACGTTTTGTGTTATTCATCAAATAAAGTTACACGAATGTTAAATAAATAATGCACGGATTATCAAAAGTGTTATTAAATTACATATTACAACACCCAAAGACAAAAAAGACAAAAAAGGACGAAAATGAGAACCTTAAAACCCTAAAGGAAAAAGTAAGACGAAATGCCACGTTTTGTGTTATTCATCAAATAAAGTGGCACGAATGTTAAATAAATAATGTACGGATTATTAAAAGTGTTATCAAATTACATATTACAACACCCAAAGACAAAAAAAGACGAAAAAGGACGAATATGAGAACCTTAAAACCCTAAAGGAAAAAATAAGACGAAATGCCACATTTTGTGTTATTCATCAAATAAAGTGGCACAAATGTTAAATAAATAATGTACGGATTATTAAAAGTGTTATCAAATTAAATATTACAACACCCAAAGACAAAAAAAGACAAAAAAGGACGAATATGAGAACCTTAAAACCCTAAAGGAAAACATAAGACGAAATGCCACGTTTTGTGTTATTCATCAAATAAAGTGGCACAAATGTTAAATAAATAATGTACGGATTATTAAATTCGTTATCAAATTAAATATTACAACACCCAAAGACAAAAAAAGACAAAAAAGGACGAATATGAGAACCTTAAAACCCTAAACGAAAAAATAAGACGAAATGCCACGTTTTGTGTTATTCATCAAATAAAGTGGCACCAATGTTAAATAAATAATGTACGGATTATTAAAAGTGTTATCAAATTACATATTACAACACCCAAAGACAAAAAACGACGAAAAAGGACGAATATGAGAACCTTAAAACCCTAAAGGAAAAAATAAGACGAATTGCCACGTTTTGTGTTATTCATCAAATAAAGTGGCACAAATGTTAAACAAATAATGTACGGATTATTAAAAGTGTTATCAAATTACATATTACAACACCCAAAGACAAAAAAAGACAAAAAAGGACGAATATGAGAACCTTAAAACCCTAAACGAAAAAATAAGACGAAATGCCACATTTTTTGTTATTCATCAAATAAAGTTACACGAATGTTAAATAAATAATGCACGGATTATCAAAAGTGTTATTAAATTACATATTACAACACCCAAAGACAAAAAAAGACAAAAAAGGACGAAAATGAGAACCTTAAAACCCTAAAGGAAAAAGTAAGACGAAATGCCACGTTTTGTGTTATTCATCAAATAAAGTGGCACGAATGTTAAATAAATAATGTACGGATTATTAAAAGTGTTATCAAATTACATATTACAACACCCAAAGACAAAAAAAGACGAAAAAGGACGAATATGAGAACCTTAAAACCCTAAACGAAAAAATAAGACGAAATGCCACATTTTGTGTTATTCATCAAATAAAGTGGCACAAATGTTAAATAAATAATGTACGGATTATTAAAAGTGTTATCAAATTAAATCTTACAACACCCAAAGACAAAAAAAAGACAAAAAAGGACGAATATGAGAACCTTAAAACCCTAAAGGAAAAAATAAGACGAAATGCCACGTTTTGTGTTAGTCATCAAATAAAGTGGCACGAATTTTAAATAAATAATGCACGGATCATCAAAAGTGTTATCACATTGCATATTACAATACCCAAAGACAAAAAAAGACAAAAAAGGACGAAAATGAGAACCTTAAAACCCTAAAAGAAAAAGTAAGACGAAATGCCACGTTTTGTGTTATTCATCAAATAAAGTGGCACGAATGTTAAATAAATAATGTACGGATTATTAAAAGTGTTATCAAGTTACATATTACAACACCCAAAGACAAAAAAAGACAAAAAAGGACAAATATGAGAACCTTAAAACCCTAAAGGAAAAAATAAGACGAAATGCCACGTTTTGTGTTATTCATCAAATAAAGTGGCACCAATGTTAAATAAATAATATACGAATTATTAAAAGTTTTATCAAATTACATATTACAACACCCAAAGACAAAAAAAGACGAAAAAGGACGAATATGAGAACCTTAAAACCCTAAACGAAAAAATAAGACGAAATGCCACATTTTGTGTTATTCATCAAATAAAGTGGCACAAATGTTAAATAAATAATGTACGGATTATTAAAAGTGTTATCAAATTAAATATTACAACACCCAAATACAAAAAAAGACAAAAAAGGACGAATATGAGAACCTTAAAACCCTAAAGGAAAACATAAGACGAAATGCCACGTTTTGTGTTATTCATCAAATAAAGTGGCACAAATGTTAAATAAATAATGTACGGATTATTAAATTCGTTATCAAATTAAATATTACAACACCCAAAGACAAAAAAAGACAAAAAAGGACGAATATGAGAACCTTAAAACCCTAAAGGAAATAATAAGACGAAATGCCACGTTTTGTGTTATTCAACAAATAAAGTGGCACCAATGTTAAATAAATAATGTACGGATCATTAAAAGTGTTATCAAATTACATATTACAACACCCAAAGACAAAAAAAGACAAAAAAGGACGAATATGAGAACCTTAAAACCCTAAACGAAAAAATAAGACGAAATGCCACGTTTTGTGTTATTCATCAAATAAAGTGGCACGAATGTTAAATAAATAATGTACGGATTATTAAAAGTGTTATCAAGTTACATATTACAACACCCAAAGACAAAAAAAGACAAAAAAGGACAAATATGAGAACCTTAAAACCCTAAAGGAAAAAATAAGACGAAATGCCACGTTTTGTGTTATTCATCAAATAAAGTGGCACCAATGTTAAATAAATAATATACGAATTATTAAAAGTTTTATCAAATTACATATTACAACACCCAAAGACAAAAAAAGACGAAAAAGGACGAATATGAGAACCTTAAAACCCTAAACGAAAAAATAAGACGAAATGCCACATTTTGTGTTATTCATCAAATAAAGTGGCACAAATGTTAAATAAATAATGTACGGATTATTAAAAGTGTTATCAAATTAAATATTACAACACCCAAATACAAAAAAAGACAAAAAAGGACGAATATGAGAACCTTAAAACCCTAAAGGAAAACATAAGACGAAATGCCACGTTTTGTGTTATTCATCAAATAAAGTGGCACAAATGTTAAATAAATAATGTACGGATTATTAAATTCGTTATCAAATTAAATATTACAACACCCAAAGACAAAAAAAGACAAAAAAGGACGAATATGAGAACCTTAAAACCCTAAAGGAAATAATAAGACGAAATGCCACGTTTTGTGTTATTCAACAAATAAAGTGGCACCAATGTTAAATAAATAATGTACGGATTATTAAAAGTGTTATCAAATTACATATTACAACACCCAAAGACAAAAAAAGACAAAAAAGGACGAATATGAGAACCTTAAAACCCTAAACGAAAAAATAAGACGAAATGCCACGTTTTGTGTTATTCATCAAATAAAGTGGCACCAATGTTAAATAAATAATGTACGGATCATTAAAAGTATTATCAAATTACATATTACAACACCCAAAGACAAAAAAGGACGAAAAAGGACGAATATGAGAACCTTAAAACCCTAAAGGAAAAAATAAGACGAATTGCCACGTTTTGTGTTATTCATCAAATAAAGTGGCACAAATGTTAAATAAATAATGTACGGATTATTAAAAGTGTTATCAAATTACATATTACAACACCCAAAGACAAAAAAAGACAAAAAAGGACGAATATGAGAACCTTAAAACCCTAAACGAAAAAAGAAGACGAAATGCCACATTTTTTGTTATTCATCATATAAAGTTACACGAATGTTAAATAAATAATGCACGGATTATCAAAAGTGTTATCAAATTACATATTACAACACCCAAAGACAAAAAAAGACAAAAAAGGACGAAAATGAGAACCTTAAAACCCTAAAGGAAAAAGTAAGACGAAATGCCACGTTTTGTGTTATTCATCAAATAAAGTGGCACGAATGGTAAATAAATAATGTACGGATTATTAAAAGTGTTATCAAATTACATATTACAACACCCAAAGACAAAAAAAGACGAAAAAGGACGAATATGAGAACCTTAAAACCCTAAATGAAAAAATAAGACGAAATGCCACATTTTGTGTTATTCATCAAATAAAGTGGCACAAATGTTAAATAAATAATGTACGGATTATTAAAAGTGTTATCAAATTAAATATTACAACACCCAAAGACAAAAAAAGACAAAAAAGGACGAATATGAGAACCTTAAAACCCTAAAGGAAAAAATAAGACGAAATGCCACGTTTTGTATTATTCATCAAATAAAGTGGCACAAATGTTAAATAAATAATGTACGGATTATTAAAAGTGTTATCAAATTAAATATTACAACACCCAAAGACAAAAAAAGACAAAAAAGGACGAATATGAGAACCTTAAAACCCTAAAGGAAAAAATAAGACGAAATCCCACGTTATGTGTTGTTCATCAAATAAAGTGGCACAAATATTAAATAAATAATGTACGGATTATTAAAAGTGTTATCAAATTACATATTACAACACCCAAAGATAAAAAAAGACAAAAAAGGACGAATATGAGAACCTTAAAACCCTAAAGGAAAAAATAAGACGAAATGCCACGTTTTGTGTTATTCATCAAATAAAATGGCACGAATGGTAAATAAATAATGCACGGATCATCAAAAGTGTTATCAAATTACATATTACAACACCCAAAGACAAAAAAAGACAAAAAAGGACGAATATGAGAACCTTAAAACCCTAAAGGAAAAAATAAGACGAAATGCCACGTTTTGTGTTATTCATCAAACCTACTGGCTGCTGTTAAAAACTGAGCTGATTCTGAATAATATTTGTACCCATGCTCAAAACGGGACTAACGGTAAAACGGGGTCGTAAAACATCCAAACGACCTCCGATCGCGTTCGTTCTTGCTCCCCGGGCTTCTCTATGGTCCTACTGGCTGGTGTTAAAAAATGAGCAGATTCTGAATACTTTTTGTACCCATGCTGAAAACGGGACGAACGGTACAACGGTGTAGTAAAACAACCAAACGACATCCGATCGCGTTCGTTTTAGCTCCCCCGGGCTTCTCTATGGTCTCACTGGCTGCTATTAAAAAATGAGCAGATTCTTAGTTTTTGTACCCATGATCAAAACGGGACTAACGGTACAATGGGGTCGTAAAACATCCAAACGACCTTCGACCACGTTCGTTCTTGTTCCCCCACGCTTCTCTATGGTCCTACTGGCTGCTGTTAAAAAATGAGCAGATTCTGAAAAGTTTTTGTACCCATGCTCAAAACGGGACCAACGGTACAACGGGGTCATCAAACATCCAAACGACCTCCGATCGCGTTTGTTCTTGCTCCCCCTGGCTTCTCTATGGTCCTACTGGATGCTATTAAAAAATGAGCAGATTCTGAACACTTTTTGTACCCATGCTTAAAACGGGACGAATGGTAAAATGGGGTCGTAAAAATCCAAACGACATCCGATCGCGTTCGTTCTTGCTCCCTCACGCTTCTCTATGGTCCTACTGGCTGATGTTAAAAAATGAGCAGATTCTGAATAATATTTGTACCCTTGCTCAAAACGGGACTAACGGTAAAACGGGGTCGTAAAACATCCAAACGACCTCCGACCACGTTCCTTCTTGCTCCCCCACGCTCCTCTATGGTCCTACTTGTTGCTGTTAAAAAATGAGCAGATTCTGTGTACTTTTTGTACCCATGCTCAAAATAGGACGAACGGTAGAATGAGGTCGTGAAACATCGAAACGACCTCTGACCACGTTCGTTCTTGCTCCCCCGGGCTTCTCTATGGTCGTATTGCTGCTGTTAAAAAATGAGCAGTTTCTGAATACTATTTGTACCCATGCTCAAAATGGGACAACAATACAACGGGGTCGTCAAACATCCAAACGACCTCCGATCGCGTTTGTTTTTACTCCCCCTGGGTTCTCTATGGTCATACTGATGCTATTAAAAATGAACAGATTCTGAAGACTTTTTGTACCTATGCTTAAAACGGGACGAACGGTAAAATGGGGTCGTAAAACATCCAATCGACATCCGATCGCGTTTGTTCTTGGTCCCCCGGGCTTCTCAATGGTCGTACTGGCTGCTGTTAAAAAAATGAGCAGCACCTAAATAGTTTTTGTACCCATGCTCAAGACGGGACTAACGGTAAAACGGGGTCGTAAAACATCCGAACTACCTCCGATAACGTTCGTTCTTGCTCCCCCACGCTTCTCATGGTTATACTATCTGCTGGTAAAAAAACGAGCAGATTCTGAATAATATTTGTACCCATGCTCAAAACGGGGTCGTAAAACATCCAAACGACCTAAGATCGCTTTCGTTCTTGCTCCCCTTGCTTCTCTATGGTCCTACTGGCTGCTGTTAAAAACTGAGCTGATTTTGAATAATATTTGTACTCATGCTCAAAACGGGACTAACGGTAAAACGGGGCCGTAAAACATCCAAACGACCTCCGATCGCGTTCGTTCTAGCTCCCCCGGGCTTCTTTATGGTCCTACTGGCTGCTATTAAAAAATGAGCAGATTCTGAGTAGTTTTTGTACCCATGCTCAAAACAGGACTAACGGTACAATGGGGTCATAAAACATCTAAACGACCTTCGACCACGTTCGTTCTTGTTCCCCCACGCTTCTCTATGGTCCTACTGGCTGCTGTTAAAAAATGAGCAGATTCTGAATACTTTTTCTACCCATGCCCAAAATAGAAGTACGGTAAAACGGGGTCGTAAAACATCTAAACGACCTCCGATCGCGTTCGTTCTTGCTCCCCGGGCTTCTCTATGGTCCTACAGGCTGGTGTTAAAAAAAGTGCAGATTCTGAATACTTTTTGTACCCATGCTCAAAATGGGACGAACAGTACAACGGTGACATAAAACATCCAAACGACCTCCGATCGCGTTCGTTCTAGCTCCCTTCGGGCTTCTCTATGGTCCTACTGGCTGCTGTTAAAAAATTAGCAGATTCTGAATACTTTTTGTACCCATGCTCAAAATGGGACGAACGGTACAACGCTGTCGTAAAACATCCAAACGACCTCCGATCGCGTTCGTTCTAGCTCCCCGGGCTTCTCTATGGTCCTACTGGCTGCTATTAAAAAATGGGCAGATTCTGAGTTGTTTTTGTACCCATGCCCAAAACGGGACGAATAGTAAAACGGGGTCGTAAAACATCGAAACGACCTCTAATTGCGTTCGTTCTTGCTCCCCCGGGCTTCTCTATGGTCGTACTGGCTGCTGTTAAAAAATTAGCAGTTTCTGAATACTATTTGTTCCCATGCTCAAAACGGGACAAACGGTACAACAGGGTCGTCAAACATCCAAACGACCTCCGAACACGTTCGTTCTAACTCCCCCGGGCTTCTCTATGGTCCTACTGGCTGTTATTAAAGAATGAGCAGATTTTGAGTAGTTTTTGTACCCATGCCCAAAACGGGACAAAAGGTAAAACGAGGTCGTAAAACATCAAAACGACCTCTGATCGGGTTTGTTCTTGCTCCCCCAGGCTTCTCTATGGTCGTAATGGATGCTATTCAAAAATGAGCAGATTCTGAACACATTTTGTACCCATGCTCAAAACAGGACGAACAGTACAATGGGGTCGTTAAACATCCAAACGACCTCTGATCGCGTTCGTTCTTGCTCCCCTGGGCTTCTCTATGGTCCTACTGGCTGCTGTTAAAAAATGAGCAGATTTTGAATACTTTTTGCACCCATGCCCAAAACGGGACGAACGGTAAAACGGGTTCGTAAAACCTCGAAGCGACCTCTGATCGGGTTCGTAAAACGGGTTCGTAAAACATCGAGGTCGTAATGGATGCTATTAAAGGATGAGCAGATTCTGAATACATTTTGTACCCATGCTTAAAACGGGACGAACGGTAAAACGGGGTCGTAAAATATGCAAACGACATCCGATCGCGTTTGTTCTTGGTCCCCCGGGATTCTCTATGGTCTTACTAGTTGCTGTTAAAAAATGAGCAGCATCTAAATACTTTTTGTACCCATGCTCAAAACGGGACTAAGGGTACAATGGGGTCGTAAAACATCCAAACGACCTCCGACCACGTTCCTTCTTGCTCCCCCACGCTCCTCTATGGTCCTACTGGTTGCTGTTAAAAAATGAGCAGATTCTGAGTACTTTTTGTACCCATGCTCAAAATAGACGAACGGTACAATGGGGTCGTGAAACATCGAAACGACCTCTGACCTCGTTCGTTCGTGCTCCCCCGGGCTTCTCTATGGTCGTATTGCTGCTGTTAAAAAATGAGCAGTTTCTGAATACTATTTGTACCCATGCTCAAAATGGGACAACAATACAACGGGGTCGTCAAACATCCAAACGACCTCCGATCGCGTTTGTTCTTACTCCCCTGGCTTCTCTATGGTCCTACTGATGCTATTAAAAATGAACAGATTTTGAAGACTTTTTGTACCTATGCTTAAAACGGGACGAACGGTAAAATGGGGTCGTAAAACATCCAATCGACATCCGATCGCGTTTGTTCTTGGTCCCCCGGGCTTCTCAATGGTCGTACTGGCTGCTGTTAAAAAAAATGAGCAGCACCTAAATAGTTTTTGTACCCATGCTCAAGACGGGACTAACGGTAAAACGGGGTCGTTAAACATCCGAACGACGTCCGATAACGTTCGTTCTTGCTCCCCCACGCTTCTCATGGTTATACTATCTGCTAGTAAAAAACGAGCAGATTCTGAATAATATTTGTACCCATGCTCAAAACGGGGTCGTAAAACATCCAAACGACCTCCGATCGCGTTCGTTCTTGCTCCCCTTGCTTTTCTATGGTCCTACTGGCTGACGTTAACAAATGAGCAGATTCTGAGTACTTTTTGTGCACATGCTCAAAATAGGACGAACGGTATGGTCCTATTGGATGCTATTAAAAAATGAGCAGATTCTGAATACTTTTTGTACCCACGCTCTCTATGGTCCTACTGGCTGCTGTTAAAAACTGAGCTGATTCTGAATAATATTTGTACCCATGCTCAAAACGGGACTAACGGTAAAACGGGGTCGTAAAACATCCAAACGACCTCTGATCGCGTTCGTTCTTGCTCCCCGGGCTTCTCTATGGTCCTACTGGCTGGTGTTAAAAAATGAGCAGATTCTGAATACTTTTTGTACCCATGCTGAAAACGGGACGAACGGTACAACGGTGTAGTAAAACAACCGAACGACATCCGATCGCGTTCGTTCTAGCTCCCTCGGGCTTCTCCATGGTCCTACTGGCTGCTATTAAAAAATGAGCAGATTCTGAGTAGTTTTTGTACCCATGATCAAAACGGGACTAACGGTACAACGGGGTCGTCAAACATCCAAACGACCTCCGATCGCGTTTGTTCTTGCTCCCCCTGGCTTCTCTATGGTCCTACTGGATGCTATTAAAAAATGAGCAGATTCTGAACACTTTTTGTACCCATGCTTAAAACGGGACAAATGGTAAAATGGGGTCGTAAAAATCCAAACGACATCCGATCGCGTTCGTTCTTGCTCCCTCACGCTTCTCTATGGTCCTACTGGCTGCTGTTAAAAAATGAGCAGATTCTGAATAATATTTGTACCCTTGCTCAAAACGGGACTAACGGTAAAACGGGGTCGTAAAACATCCAAACGACCTCCGATCGCGTTCGTACTTGCTGTCCCAAGATTCTCTATGGTCCTATTGGCTGCTGTTAAAAAATGAGCAGATTCTGAATACTTTTTCTACCCATGCCCAAAACAGACGAACGGTAAAACGGGGTCGTAAAACCTCTAAACGACCTCCGATCGCGTTCGTTCTTGCTCCCCGGGCTTCTCTATGGTCCTACAGGCTGGTGTTAAAAAAAGTGCAGATTCTGAATACTTTTTGTACCCATGCTCAAAATGGGACGAACAGTACAACGGTGTCATAAAACATCCAAACGACATCCGATCGCGTTCGTTCTAACTCCCTTCGGGCTTCTTTATGATCCTACTGGCTGCTGTTAAAAAATGAGCAAATTCTGAGTAGTTTTTGTACCCATGCTCTAAACAGGACGAACGGTAAAATGGGGTTGTAAAACATACAAACGACATCCGATCGCGTTTGTTCTTGCTCCCCCGGGCTTCTCTATGGTCGTACTGGCTGCTGTTAAAAAATGAGCAGATTCTGAAAAGTTTTTGTACCCACGCTCAAAACGGGACGAATGGTAAAACGGGGTCGTAAAATATCCAAACGACCTCCGATCACGTAAGAGACGAGGAAGGGCGACATGTAAGCTCTAGAGATTCTTGAAGAATCTAAGGGTGACAATAATGGCGATGCAAAAGCTGAGGCCGATTCTTCACATCAGGATGGAAAGTTGAAGGAAATAACGAACTCATAATTCAGCTCATCCTTCTCATCAGCTCCTTCCCTCATATGCTGATATCATTCAAGGCAAACTCCACATCGCAAAAGTGCATCTCAGCAAACGGGATCTTCTTCCTCGAAAGTTCCTTTTTTCTCTGACACATCAACAATTAACCTCAAGCCTTGTACAATCAAAGATGGTACCCCCTTAATTGTCTTCACCACCTCGGAAAAACTCAAATTAACGGAAACCCTAAAATGGGTACTAATTGGGAAATTCTCACATGGGCGCCCTCAATTAAAGGTGGTTCAAGCATTTTTTGATAATCTCCAGCTTCAAGGTATCGTCCAATGTGCGATTGCTGATTCTAAACATATTTATATTGAATGTTCAAGCTATTTGGATTTTTATATGATTTGGTTGAAATTAGAGTGGAATATTAAGGGTTTTATTACACGTTGTTTCAAGTGGGAACCGTCCTTCTCAGCTGTGGTTGAATCTCCCATCGCCCCTATTTGGATTAAAATTGTTGGTCTTGCTCTGTATATGTTTGATGAAAGTTCCCTGTTGACCATTGCTTCTTCAATTGGAAACCCGATTAAAGTGGATCCTAGAAACACTAATCATTCATGCTTGAATTATGCTAGAATATGTGTTGAGTTGGATGCATCGAAACCTTTAATTGAAGCTATAAACATAAAAATTATGGATGATAAATATGGTGCAACGACTGAAATGATTAAGGCTAAAGTTTTTTATGATGAAGTGCTGCATTTTTGCTCAGTTTGCTCTCATATTGGACATCTTGCTTCTAGTTGTAAAAGGCTTTCTGGGTCTCCTCCTGGGTTGCCTATATCTTATGCAGTTGCAAAAGATGTTTCATTGCAAAGGAATACCAAAAAAATGTGGCATCCAGTGGGTAGGAAGGATACATATCAAAAAGTTGTGGCCATTGGGAAACAGTCGCCTGTTGTGTTTGTCGAGAAGTCCACAGAGATAACAAATTCTTTTCAGGTCCTTCAACCAGTGGAGGAAGCAGGGAGGGATGGACCTCTTGATAATGGTGCTCATCATTCGGTTGCAGAACGGATTGGGCAAAATGATGCTGCAATCACAAGCAAATGTCAGATTTCTGACATTAAACTTAACAAAGGCAAGACTATTGAGGTGGCTCCAACCTCTGTTTGTCGAGGTCTTCAAGTTTCAGCTGTAGTTGATAGTCTAGAGATGAAGGCAACAGTTGAACCTGACCAATCTCCCAACCAGAATTTACGGAAGCAACATACGAATCTGTGCATCTCAGACAGCAAAGGGAGCTCTCCATCATGGGCAGACCAATCAGAAATTGTTGATCCGCAAGTGGATAAACAGATTTCAAGAGCAGCAAATGAAAAGGAGATGGATATGGAAGATAGCAAGGAAGTGGAGAAAATTAGAACAGCTGCAGCATCGGTGCATGGTCCTAAGATCACTGTCAAATGTCAGATTTCTGAAAACAATCAGCTGCCAAAACTAAACCAGAAACAGAACATTATTGTTGGCAAATTGGCTGTCCAATCTGCATTGGCTGATACCCATGTTGATTATCTGACTCCCAGTGCTTCACTTGATAAGGAGGTTAAGGGGGAAGATTGCGAGGTAGATAAGGTAATGAGTTCTGAAGCTACCAACCAGGTCTCGATAGCACAATCTGCAAATTTGGATGCTATTTGCGAGCCTCCAGCTGATACTACACAAGGTTCGAAGCTCTCGAAGCAGATTGAAGATATCGAGCACACATGCCTCTCCTTCTCCCCTATTATGGCCAGGGAACACTTCTTTATTCCTCACTCTAGTAAGCCTTTAGGTGCCCACAAAAACACAGTCACATTAAACATCTCGGACTTTCATGATGCCCCATTAGGATCCCAAAAGTACTCAGCACAGGCTATTATGTCTACCTACTAATGTTCGAGGATAGCAATAGCTATTGATAGAGAAGTGAAGAATGACATGGTGGATAAGAATTATACTTCAGTCAAGGAACCTGGGTGGCAGGTTGTTACACACAAAAAGAATAGGAGTGCCAAAAAAACTCATCAAGCAGAACAGACCTCTACCCAAGATATGGATCCAACAAAAAAGCCAATTGAGCAGCATTCATTACATACCAAAGACAGTACGCATTCACAACTCAACTAGACCAAGGTTAACAAGGTTGCGGAGCTAAGAAGGACAATTGTCAAAGCATAATTACACCTAGCCTCCAAACCACGACTTTACAAGAAAGACAAATGATGGGATCTAAAATGGACATGTTGATGAATCGCATTAACATAATGATAAAGAGTTCGCCTATAAGGAAAAAGCTTGAAGCTGAGTATGCGGATCTCTCTACTCGTTATTAAAGTGACCTTTTTCTTTCTTGCTTTGTTGTTTTCTTTTTCTTCTTTTGTCTTTTCTTTTCGTTTTTTCTCTTTTTCCTTTGGGTAATTTGAGCGTGTTCAAATTGCCCCCCCCCCCCGCACTCTTGTAATTATATTGTCCCTTAACACGGAACCCTTATTTTTCAAGATAAGGTTTAATTATTTAAAAAAAAGCGACCTCCGATCACGTTCGTTCTTGCTCCCCACGCTTCTCTATGGTCCTACTGGTTGTTGTTAAAAAACGAGCAGATTCTGAATAATATTTGTACCCATGCTCAAAACGGGACTAACGGTAAAACGGGGTCGTAAAACATCCAAACGACCTCCGATCGCGTTCGTTCATGCTCCCCGGGCTTCTCTATGGTCCTACTGGCTGGTTTTTTTTTTTTTTTAGTTTAAGCCCAACGAGGGGTTTACGTGTAATAAACAAAAATTAATACAAAGTCTTGCGAGTGTAATCGCAACAACTAAATAGTTGCATACATTAAAAACTCTAAAAGGGCTTTAAATTATAGGATCTCAGGAAGTCTAGCCAAAAAGAGGGTTGGGAAGGGGTCCATGAGTTCGAAAATTGCCATCTAAGGAGGAGGGGTGGTTGAGAGAGCACCTCATCCTGCCAAAATAGGAATAATCGAGTCAGAGGGAGTCCTATCCCCTTCCCCTGATCAAACGCCAGAAAACACCAAGAATCCCAAAATTAAAGCCCATAAAACAGAAAATAAGTGTGCTCATAAATAATACAATGAGAGCACGCTCAGCAAGACTATAATCTATCTCTGCTCCATGGTACGCAGGACGTCGATCTCGTTGGGTCTGAACTATGCACTACCCAATCATCCTATGCTACAGACCAGCGGCTGCCTCCACATATGCAGCATCCAAGCTCCATGGCTGCAATCTAGGCATGTATCCCTGTCCATGGAGTCTATACACCATATAACTCGTCCATCAAAGGTTTCCTAACTCCCAGGAACGGGTGTTACCCCCATCAAACGGAAGATCGGAAGGGCGTTAACATACATGATTCCCTGGAACGAGTGTTACCCCATCAAACAGGAATATTGTATGTGCCCCCCTCTGATGGCTCCAATCAACCTTCGGCAGTTTCCTCGCTCCCTGGAACGGGTGTTACCCCCATCAACAGGAGTTTGGAAGGGCATTAATACTTGCAAGTCCCAGGAACGGGTGTTACCCCCATCAAACGAGAAATACAAGTATACCCCCCACCTATAAGTCGATATTAGTACTAAAAAACGCCAAAGTTGTACCTGCAAAACGAACACAATCAACCTTCGGCGGTTACCTCGCTCCCTGGAACGGGTATTACCCCCATCAACAGGAATTTGGTAGAGCATTAATACTTGGAAATCCCAGGAACGGGTGTGACCCCCATCAAACGAGAAATACAAGTATACCCCCCACCTATAAGTTAATATTAGTAATAAAAAGTCTCCAAAGCTGTACCTGCAAAAGTAACACAATCAACCTTCAAGAGTTTCTTAGCTCCCTGGAACGGGTGTTACCCCCATCAAACAGGAGTTCAGAAGGGCGTTAACATTCACAATTCCCTGGAACGGGTGTTACCCCCATCAAACAGGAATCACGATGTGCCCCTTCTAAAGGTCGATGTTACTAAAAATACATCGTACATCGAGGCATACTTTGCATCTAAACTTTCAGGGCCTTATCATCTCCGGCAGAAGTTTTCTAGATTCCCCGGAACGGGTGTTACCCCCATCAACGAGAATCTAGAGGGCATTAACACTACTCAGCTCCCTGGAACGGGTGTGACCCCCATCAACAGGAGCTGCGCGTGTACCCCCTCCTGCAGATAATCTATAAGCTAAAAACTAGAGTTCATCTAAAAATACATCAAAGAATACCAAAACACCTAGTTTCTAGTCCTAACATAAGGAATTCCGATCTCTTCTAACCTAATGATCGCCATTAGTCTACTATCCTCGTCCCCTGGTCTCCAGACCAAGTCTTCTCCCCGCTGTAGTACAAGATTTGCCATATAATCAGCTGCCTGATTCCCTTCTCTAAAGATATGATCAAGGCTGCAATGAAGGGAATCCACCAGTTGAGTGATACGAATGATCCTAGCATACATGTTCCACGCCCCGTGTTTATTCTTCACAGCTTGCAAAAGCTGTAAAGAATCCACCTCAATCTGCAGATCTGAAACGTGATTCTGCGAACACCAAGTGAGTGATTTGTAAGCAGCATCGATCTCAGCTTCCAAGGGGCAACTCGCAGTGCTATGAAAGGCGAAGGCCACCACCAAGCGCCCCATGTGATCACGGATAACACAACCCCCAGCTGCGCCTAAGCTGCTGTGCGACCCATCAATATTCATCTTCAGCTTACCTAACTCCGGACGACACCATCCAACTACCAAAGGTGATTTTGGCCTAGGAGCTGATAGGGGAGCCTGAAAGTAAGAAGAAACACTCACGTCCCCCTTCCATTGTGCCACAGTCGTGTAAAAACTCTGTGCAAGAAGGTGTATCGTCCTTTCAATTCTGTGCTTAATATTTCCAAAATTGTACCGTGAGCCTTCGTGCTTAGATTTATTCGTTGCTTCCCAGAGAGCCCAGCAGATAACCAAAGGAACTAGCTGACGAACATGTCCTCTAGAGGGAGCTGAAAAAATCCTTACGTGTAGTGCCTCATTGATGGAACCAACTCAGTTTGAGCACCCGAAAAGCGTCCCAAAGTGTTCCCATACTCGTCTCGCCATCTCATTTCCAAAGAATACATAGTCAACGGTCTCAATACTAGTGCAGCACACACACTTAGATGCCATCTGAATACCCTGTCACTGCATTATGTCCTCAACTGGAATCATACCTTGCACAATCCTCGTAACTAACATTGACATAGTCGTGGGAATTGAAGGATGCCATAAAATTGCATTGAGAGGAGAAGCCTCCACATGTGTGCTTAAGTCCCGATAAACCTTCTTAGAGGAAAAAATACCATCTGTAGTATTCTTCCAAATGAGCTCGTCCTTGCTCCCATGAAGAATAATAGTGTTCAGAATAAGCTGCAAAGAGTCCGAAGTAACCATAGTTGCCAATTTAGCGACATCCCACTCCCCATCTCGCCATAATGCATTCACCTTAAGTCGCGGTCTAACTGCGACCCTATTAATAGGGGTAGGCACACCTCCCTCTAGCCAGCGGTCACTCCAGAACATACAGTCACCTCTACCCAACACCCAATACGTGTTTGCCTCCACATAGTCCCGAGCTTTAGTAATGGCTTTCCATACACGAGATTGCCCAGTGTTGCCCTTAACCAACGCTGGGTTAACTCTGCTGCAGTACTTGGCAAGCATAAATCTACTCCATAGTGCACGTCCTTGTCGCATCCTGTGCCAAGCCTTGGCCATGTACATCTAATTAATTGTCGCCAAAGAGCGCATTTGGAGTCCTCCTTCTGCAAAAGGCCGACAAGATTTACTCCAGCGAGCCCATCTCTTTTTACCCCAGAGAAAGGCGTTATATATACCCTCGATGGTAGAAATAAACGTAGAAGACATCCGCATAACCTGTAGATAGTACGATGGGAGAGCATGCAGCACAGATTTCAGTAATGTCATGCGCCCCCCATATGACAAATGAAGTTTCGACCACCCTGCAATGCGGTCCCGTAACTTTGTGATCACACTGTCAAATAATATACAAGATCTGCGCCCTTTATATATAGGGATGCCCAGATACGTGAATGGCATCTCCTCCTAAGCAAAGCCAGTCGCATTCAGAATAATTCTTTCTCTCGATGGATGAGCCTTAGAAGACATAATACATGAACTCTTTGCTGAATTTATGAGCTGACCTGAGACCTCCTGATAGTGCTCAATCCAACCCATAACTTTCCACAGTGATTTCAGCCGTCCATTACAGAAAATAATACAATCATCGGCATAAGCAAGACAAGGAACTGTAATCGCGCACTCCCCGTCATATCTTAAGCTTTTATCCGCATCCATTAACTGCTGCATTCCCTTGAGAAAGTATTCTTCAGCTAAAATAAACAAGGATGGCGACAAAGGGTCACCTTGTCTCACCCCCTTAGTTGAATGGAAATATCCTTTAACTTCCCCATTGATCATCAGCGAGAACCAAGATTGATCGATACAAGAGATAACCATCTTGATCCCTGCCTCTGCAAACCCAAATCTAAGTAGAATATCCGCTCAAAAGCCCCATGATAGTCTGTCAAAGGCTTTATGCATATATAACTTCAACATGACATTGCCCCCATTCTTTTTATTCCCATCAATCTCCTGTCCTAACTCTTCGACAAGCATAATATTATCCTGGATAACTCGATCCGAAACGAACCCAGCCTGCGTATCTGAGATGAGCTTCGGGAGAACTACTGCTAATCTAACTGTTATAATCTTAGTGATAAGCTTATTGAAGAATGTGCACAAGCTGATCAACCTGAACTGATCCCAAGCGCACGCCCCAGGCGTCTTTGGAATGAGATACACTACTATAGACGTGACCCCCTTGGGCATTCTGTTGCGCTCAAAAAAATGCTGCACTGCCCGTTGTACATCCTGTTAAATAATAGGCCAACAACCTCTGAAGAAACGACCATTAAAGCCATCAATACCAGCTGCGCTGTCCTCATCCAAACTGAATACTGCCTTCTTAATTTCCACCTCTTCAGGACGACTCATTAACATCATATTATCCTCATTCATTACCAGGAAAGGGACACAGTCAATTAGATGTGATGCTGAAGCACGATCCTCTAGAAACAGTGATGAATAAAACTAAATGGCTGATGAAGTCACTACAACTTTGTCTTCAACCAAATTCCCATCAATCATAGTTCCCCCAATGTAACTTTTAGTACGCTTTTCTTTCACATATGAATGGAAGAACTTTGTTGGCCGGTCCCCTTCAGCCAACCACCTGCACCCAGATTCTGAATACTGGCCGGTCCTACTGGCTGGTGTTAAAAAATTAGAAGATTCTGAATACTTTTTGTACCCATGCTCAAACCGGGACGAACGGTACAACGGTGTCGTAAAACATCCAAACGACATCCAATCGCGTTCGTTCTAGCTCCCCGGGCTTCTCAATGGTCCTACTGGCTGCTGTTAGAAAACGAGCAGATTCTGAGTAGTTTTTGTACCCATGCTCAAAATAGGACGAACGGTACAATGGGATTGTAAAACATCCAAACGACCTCCGATCGCATTCGTTCTTGCTCCCCACGCCTTCTCTATGGTCCTACTGGCTGTTGTTAAAAAATAAGCAGATTCTGAATACTTTTTCTACCCATGACCAAAACGGGAATAACGGTAAAACGGGGTCGTAAAACATCCAAACGACATCCATTCGCGTTCGTTCTTGCTCCCCTACGCTTCTCTATGGCCCTACTGGCCGCTGTTAAAAAATGAGCAGATTCTGAGTACTTTTTGTACCCATGCTCAAAACAGGACGAAAGGTATAATAGGGTCGTAAAACATCCAAACGACCTCTGATTGCGTTCGTTCTTTCTCTCCCAAGATTCTCTCTGGTCCTACTGGCTGCTGTTAAAAAATGAGCAGATTCTGAATAATATTTGTACCCATGCTCAAAACGGGACTAACGGTAAAACAGGGTCGTAAAACATCCAAACGACCTCCTATCACGTTCGTTCTTGCTCTCCCAAGATTCTCTATGGTCCTATTGGCTGCTGTTAAAAAATGAGGAGATTCTGAATACTTTTTGTACCCATGCCCAAAACAGACAAACGGTAAAACGGGGTCGTAAAACATCCAAACGACCTCTGATCGGGTTGGTTCTTGCTCCCCTTAGCTTCTCTATGGTCCTACTGGCTGCTGTTAAAAAATGAGCAAATTCTGAATAATATTTGTACCCATGCCCAAAATGGGACGAACGATAAAACGGGGTCGTAAAACATCCCAACGGCCTCTGATCGGTTTTGTTCTTGCTCACCCTGGATTCTCTATGGTCCTAATGGATGCTATTAAAAAATGACTAGATTCTGAATACATTTTGTACCCATGCTTAAAACGGGACGAACGGTAAAATGGGGTCGTAAAACATCCAAACGACATCCGATGCGTTTGTTCTTGCTCCCCCGGGCTTCTCATTGGTCCTACTGGCTTCTGTTAAAAAAATGAGCAGTTTCTGAATACTATTTGTACCCATGCTCAAAACGGGACAAACGGTACAACGGGGTCGTAAAACATCGAAACGACCTTCAACCACGTTCGTTCTTGCTCCCCCACACTTCTCTATCGTCCTACTGGCTGCTATTAAAAAATGAGCAGATTCTGAGTACTTTTTGTACCCATGCTCAAAACAGGACAAACGGTACAATGGGGTCGAAAAACATCCAAACGACATCCGATCGCGTTTGTTTTTGTTTCCCCGGGCTTCTCAATGGTCGTACTGGCCGCTGTTCAAAAATGAGCAGCATCTAAACAGTTTTTGTACCCATGCTCAAAACGGGACGAACGGTAAAACAGGGTTGTAAAAGATCCAAACGACCTCCGATCACGTTCGTTTCTGCTCCCTCACGCTTCTCTATGTACCTACTGGCTGCTGTTAAAAAAAGAGCAGATTCTGAATAATATTTGTACCCATGCTCAAAACGGAACTAACGGTAAAACGGGGTCGTAAAACATCCAAACGACCTTCGATCGCGTTCGTTATTGCTCTCCCAAGATTCTCTATGGTCCTATTGGCTGTTGATAAAAAATTAGCAGATTCTGAATACTTTTTGTACCCATGCCTAAAAACAGACGAATGGTAAAACGGTGTCGTAAAACATCCAACCGACCTCCGATCGCGTTCGTTCTTGCTCTCCCAAGATTCTTTATGGTCCTATTTGCTGCTGTTAAAAAATGAGCAGATTCTGAATACTTTTTGTACCCATGCTTAAAACGGGACTTAGGGTAAAACGGGGTCGCGTAAAACATCCAAACGACATCCGATCGCGTTTGTTCTTGGTCCCCCGGGCTTCTCTATTGTCGTACTGGCTGTTGTTAAAAAATTAGCAGCATCTAAATAGTTTTTGTACCCATGCTCAAAACGGTAATAACGGTAAAATGGGGTCGTAAAACATCCAAACGACCTCCGATCGCGTTCGTTCTTGCTCCCCGGGCTTCTATATGGTCCTACTGGCTGGTGTTAAAAATGAGCAGATTCTGAATACTTTATGTACCCATGCTCAAAACGGGACGAACGGTACAACGTGTCATAAAACATCCAAACGACATCCGATCGCGTTCGTTCTAGCTCCCCCGGGCTTCTTTATGGTCCTACTGGCTGCTGTTAAAAAATGAGCAGATTTTGAGTAGTTTTTGTATCCATACTCAAAACAAGACGAATGGTAAAATGGGATTGTACAACAACCAAACGACCTCTGATCGCATTCGTTCTTGCTCCCCCGGGCTTCTCTATGGTCCTACTGGCTGGTGATAAAAAATGAGCAGATTCTGAATACTTTTTGTACCCATGCCCAAAATGGGACGAACGGTAAAACGGGGTCGTAAAACATCCAAACGACCTCTGATCGGGTTTGTTCTTGCTCCCCCTGGCTTCTCTATGGTCCTAATAGATGCTATTAAAAAATGAGCAGATTCTGAATACATTTTCTACCCATGCTTAAAACGGGACGAACGGTAAAACGGGGTAGTAAAACATCTACCACCAATCCTTGCCTTCGATCTGGTGATCGCAGTAAATTAGAGCTCTTGCTTTCTTCTCTGATTTATTTGTTCTCCAGAAGGTTTATTTTCTTTGTTTTGTCTGGATGCCCTTTTCGGGCTCACTTCCTGACAACCCAGCCCATAACAAGAAATGGACAGGCATTGAAAAAAGCCGAATTGACCAAAGAGAGTGAACTCAATGTCGCGGAGTGTAACAGATCTATCAACGGGCGGACGAAATCGCCCGTAATGCGGGAGTGAGAAAGGAAGGGAAACTCTGAAGTATAGTATAAAGGAGGCGGTCAAGTTTCTGGCCGATCCAGAAGAACTGGAAGAGGAGGCCCGAAGGGGGGCAAGGGCCTTGAGAATGACAAGTGAGTACCAAAAAAGTCCTTGGCGAGCAGAAAGGGAAGGGGCTTTGACAAATGGGGAAAAACTTCTGCAACTTTCTCTCTCTTCATTTCCCTAGCGCTCTTTTTGAACCTTTCAGGGAAATATTGTAAGAGAGGAGAGCCACTCTTCTGCCCAAAGACTCCCATGCCTTTCTTGGTCTGACCAAGGCGATTTCCGACAAGTCTTTCATCCTTTTTAGACCAAGAAGCGGAATTACAAGAAAACTTTCTTTATCTTTATGGATAACCAATTCATTTTCAAATATAGTTGGGAGACTTTACCCAAGAAATGGGTAATAAAATGGGAAAGATCAGAACATGGGAATAGATCAGATACCAATACGGACTACCCATTTCAATTGTTGTGCTTTCTTAAATTGCATACCTATACAAGGGTTCAAGTTTTGATCGATATTTGCGGAGTTGATTATTCCTCTCGAAAACACAGATTTGAAGTGGTCTATAATTTACTTAGTACTCGGTATAACTCACGCATTCGTGTTCAAACCAGTGTAGACGAAGTAACACGAATATCTCCGGTAGTCAGTCTATTTCCATTAGCCGGCCGGTGGGAGCGAGAAGTGTGGGATATGTTTGCTGTTTCTTCCATCAATCATCCGGATCTACGCCGTATATCAACAGATTATGGTTTTGAGGGTCATCCATTACGAAAAGACCTTCCTCTGAGTGGATATGTGGAAGTACGCTATGATGATCCAGAGAAACGTGTGGTTTCTGAACCCATTGAGATGACCCAAGAATTTCGCTATTTCGATTTTGCTAGTCCTTGGGAACAGCGTAGCGACGGATAATTCAAAATAAGAATAGGTCCAGTGGACAAATCAATAGGAAATGCTATTTGCTTCGTAAGAATAAGAATAAACTTCTATGAAATGAAAGAGATTCACGGGAATTGTCTTGATCGTCGGATATTATTGAAAAAGAAATAGGAAGAAGTCTTATTATCGAACGATTTCCTGCAATTCTTCCCAGTATGGAATGAGTAAGGAATCGAGCTACAAGTCAGTCTCGATCTATATGAAAGGCACTGGTTTTTTTGTCTTTCTTTCGCTTTCATTGATAGCAGAATACACCCTGACTCTATAGCGGCGCAAGCGCTTGACTAATAGCATATCAAAGGGCTGAAAAAACGTAATAGGCTGCTACTTTAGGCTCACTTCGCTTCTTCAAGCTCCGCCCCTTATTGAAAACGAAGGCGCTAACGAGCAAGAGCGCTAACGCGCAACGGCTTTCGCGCAGCTCAGTCCCTTGCTTCTTGCCAACTATTAGTTTCTTAGTAAAGCAAGCTTTCGCGCTAGGCGCTCACCTTTTTTTGTCTGGGTGGAAGCTGGCGGGCAGAGCTTGCAACACCGGATACACGGAATTGGGATCTCATCTGTCGCATGGCAAATCTTTCTATCGGGAAGCCTCCTTTATTCAAATCAAAGGGCTTATTAGTTTTAACCCTTTTTGCTCATAAGTAAGTAAGCCTTGATAGGAGTGGCGGGATGATGAGTAAATAAATAAAGAAAAAATGGCAAGACTAATTTGATATCGATGGAGGAAATAACGATGTGAAGGAAAACTGGGCAGGGATTCTCTACAATGAGACTGTAGACAAATTGAAATGGATGTAGCGCAGCTTGGTAGCGCCTTTGTTTTGGGTAAAAAATGTCACGGGTTCCAATCCTGTCATCCCTACCTATTCTTCTCCTCTGGACAGTAACGAGGGATCCATTGAGATCGATTCAAATTGGACATACATATTTTCATTTTTTGAGACTATATGATATGCATGCAAGATGTATTGGAGATAGAAAAAGAATCCTTTTTCTTTACAGTCGTATCTACTGTGATAAGAAAGCGCTCTTAGTTCAGTTCGGTAGAACGTGGGTCTCCAAAACCCGATGTCGTAGGTTCAAATCCTACAGAGCGTTATTCCGTTCTTGTTAGCTCTAATTACAATGAAATGACTTCACAAACTTGAAGAGCAACCTGAATCCTGCAGATTAAAGAAAGGATAAAGTAAATAAAAAAGATATTTTAATTAATCAAAGGTTCAACGGATCACCGCATCTGTATTGTAAATATGAAGTTACGAATAATCCAGCCAAGCCAATAATAGGAATTAGACCTAACACGATTCCAAATAGAGAAACTGCAATCATTTCGATTTGTTTGAAAGGGGAAAAAAGAGAGGGTTCCAAACCAAAATCCAAATCCGAATCGCCCATGAATCTCAATGACCAAGAATTGGAAATTGACGCACGCAGGAAGGATCAGATGAAGGGGAGAGAGAACTACTATTGAAAAAAGGGAATCGTACTCTTTGCAGTCTCCCTTCACTCCACTTTCAGATAGTTCTTTTTTCAGTAAACTGAATGACTGTCTCCTAGAGTTTTGAAGCTTGATCTCGGAACTAAGGAAAGCAACTCTTACAAAAGGCTAAAGAGGCGGAACCCATTGTAGCAGAATAGCTGCTATTTATTTTACACCTTCAAGACGTGAAGAAAGACCTGAACTCATATGAGTTGAAGTACTTCCAGAGCTTGACTAAGGACAGCTTACCAATATTCAAAAAGGTCGGCCTTATCCTACATTCCCTAAACGGAATAGACAGAGACGACAGAAGTCGACCGATAGAACTCCGCAGATCTTGTTTACCGGTCAGTCATAGCTGTAGTAGCTGTACTCGGAGGAGGAGTAGGTGTTGGCGTTGGCGAGCTGCCGTTCCTTCTTGCGGTAAGTAAAGAATTCATACCATCCCTCTCTCTGTTCTCAGTCTATCCGTCTATTCTTCTTGCCTGAGGAAATATTATATCCTCAAGCCAGATAATAAAGAGAGAAGCTTGGCCTATCTATTCTATTATGGCCAGCTTGGATAAAGCGGTAGCGAAGGTAGTCCCCCTCATCTATAAAGGAGGGGCTTTGTTGAGAGAATAGGGGCGATAGCGGTCACAACTGGATGAATGAGAGGCATGATATTTATATGTGATATAAAATGGAAAGGGATTGATGTAATAAAGGTTTCGGTAAGAAGGAGAGGTAAGAGCGCTTTCTTCTTATAGGAAGATAATTCGGTTATGGAGCTCTTACTGTTCTCACTTTTGTCTTCCTGGATTCAAAAATCGATCTTCTTTCCGGTCTGCTTCATTCCTTTACTAATAAACGAGCGATAGCCACTCGCTAATGGTGGAACTTGCTTGGATCCTTCCCCTTTTATATAAAACAAAATTTTTACATTTTTTATATAACCTGTTAGTTTAAGCTGACCTTCCCTATTCCGTTTTTTTACCTATCAAAGCTCTACTTGATTTGCTATCAACTGAAGTCACTCGCCCGTGCTCTCTCTTCCTGCTAAAGCTTTTCCGGCCAACCAAGTAGATAGAATTCCTTCTTAGGTATTAGTTGAAGTAGTGCCGGCATAGGAGAACACGATTCCTAGCCTTTCGATTGAATCGAGAGTTCCACCACCCGACATAAAGGAATAGATTGGATTCCAGGTTGGACGGCAAAAAGCGGGCGGAGCATCTCCTCCAATCATGCCAGCCGAGTGGTGGTAAAGAGAAGTTAGTATAAAACTTTGGATGGAAAGCGTCTGAGAAAGATAAAATATTGGATTGGGTTGAAGGGCTGAACCATCCATGTCGGGAATGTTGGCTAATGCACTCTTTTTCCTCCTATAGTCTTGATCTACCATGAAAGGAACACGCGAGAAAATGAAAGCGTTAGGCACTCCAGCAAGAAAAGAAGGACAATATAGGAACGACTTATAACATAGAATAACAATAACAAGAATTGCTTAAGTGAGGTTCTTTACAACCAAATCAAGAACTTAACCTTTAGGCGGCACCAAAACGAAAGTCATTGCCTCTCTTTTCTCCCTGGGAACTATACTCGGGAACTAAGAAAAAATGGTAGGTTTAAAATCTTTCTCCCTTCGCTGACTCTTTATCTTCAGCTTCAATTACAGAGTAGAGCTGAGAAATTCTTTCATTCGTTCGAGCGACGGCTTGTGAGGCAAGAGTAATAGGGTGGAGCAAGCCGGAACCGGCCAACCAACCTTACCATCCTTTCTTAGTGCCAGCTCTCCCGAAGAAGGAATATCTTTCCTGCTACTATTCCTAGTTCCACTATGCCCTACTCCTAATTCCACTGCTTAATTGAATGGCAGCCTTGGTATTCTTTACTTTGCTATTGATAGTAAAGGAAAGAGGCAGGCCTAAAGGGGCTATTTTTATTGGCTGTGGGGCCCTTCTTCTTTACTTCAATGAATCAGAAAGACAAAGATAGTTGGTATTCTCAAGGGGCAGGCCTTACTTCGTTGAGCTCTTCGCTCGGCCCGCTACGTGTGTTGTTTTATACTCTAGTACGAGAGGGCTGCTATACTATAGCAAGCTAACTGAGCAGCTTCTTCCACAGAAAAAGGGTAAGTGAACTACCTACGACATGGAAGACTCAATCTACATGAACATTGACATTACAGGTATTCACTAGGAAAAAACCGCCACTGTTACCAAGGAGCCTTGTCTTATACGTTTTTAGTGGAATATAAAATCCACTTAGAGAATGCACAGTTGAGATAGGCGGAAAAGTACCTGTAAAAAGGAAAAGATTGGAATATGTATGCCTACATATCTGGTTCAGTGAAGCCGAGCTGGAATCAAGCCACCATGTAGTCTTTATTCACATTGAATGAAGAAAGAAGAAAGGAGATTGAATGGGGGAATAGCAAAAGTTCTTGTTTAATCCCTAGTTTACTTATCCGTCAATATGATTAAGTATGAAAAGAAAAATACGATGTGAAATGCCATCATTACAGAAAAGAGGGCAATAGCTGCCATTCTAAAAAAGACTAACAGAAAAAAAGAGAAGAATATCTACATATAGCTGCTTATATTTCTTAATATCACTCCTTCACTATGTCTTGAAGGTTTTCAAGTTCATGTGTCTCTTTTTTTGTATAATCTTCATAACTTAAAACGACAACAATATCATTCGACTGAACCCGATTAAAGGCTATTGCTTTCAGGTAGAGACTTACTTCTATGAGATGCTTTACCCTCACCCCGAGGATCAAACTATTTACTCTATTAGACTGACAGGTTCGCTTTCTTTACCACCCCACCTAGTAAGGGAAGGGTTGGGAATTCATATCTAGGTCCCCGGTAGGAAATTAGGAAGTTGGTTGAGGTAGCTTAGTTGGTTCGAGCAAAGCCCTTAAGATTCTTGTGTCAGTGGTTCGCCTAAGCATCTGCTTCTTTTCTTCCGGTTTGTTTTATTTTCTTTCAAGTCTAGTGGAATCACGTATGCGTATGATAGCTTGACCCGGAATTCTTTTTAGGTCACGAACTCGTACTCGCTTTCCTATGCCCTATTCCATCTGACCAAGGTAAGTTAGCGTATAGCTATGAGATTGACCATCAAGCTAGGAAGAATTACCTACACTGAGAGTTTCACTTTCTTTGACTAGCAAGGGAGAAGGAAGTCGCTCCAATCGACTCGGCAGGAATGGGCGGAATAGATGGAAAGGGAAAAAGTATTCATCTTACTCTTCAGTGTCCTTCCTTTGATTGAACTTTCTTTCAGGCTAGCTCTGGTCAGAGCGTATACACACGAACCCACCTTTAGTCGGACCCTAGCTCCAGTAGACAGCGAGACAACCATTGTGGTAGACGGGAGCAACGGGAAGGGAGGATTTCAAATAGAAGCATATATCCTCTATCTCCAGATAGCAATCATTGCTTTTCCTGTTCACTGCCGCAGATGCTTTCTTTCTCTTCTCTGACTGCCGAATGGAATGGATGTCTCTATGCGAATCTGACTTGTCCACTAGTAGTCTTCTTTTAACCTGCGTCTCTTTCTCGAAGCTGATTAATTAGTAGCCTATTCTCTAGGCGAATCTGACTTGTCCACTAGAGACAAAACCTTGGACCGTGACAAACAAGAGGTTTGGTTCAACTGAACTAGAAGATCAGGAAAATTTTCACATTAGAATTAGAGGCTGGTTTTTCTTTAGCAACTGCTTTACTTTGTCGGCGGGTGGTAGCATGTTCTTTAGTAAGGCTAGGCACCTTCCAACAAGGAGGAAGCATCCTATTTTGAGCATCCTAGCCAAGGAAATCCCTGAATCGCGAGTCTGGGGCATATACTTTTTCTTTATCTCCAAGAGAATCCGACAAGCAAGAAAGAATAAAAAATGTTGTACATATGGTCAAGATCACTCTTTTATTACAAATGGAATTGTGCAAACCCTATTTCTTTGTCCAAGCCCTATGAATGTGCAGCCCCTATTCGCCTATTCTCTGGCCGTGAGTGTGGTTTTTCTACTAGTGATCTTCTTATAAGGGACAAAGTGGCTTAGTTGAACATAGTGAGACTCAGGGACATTGGCTGGCTTCATTCTTACCTAGCATCTGTGCGTGGTTTACTCTTTCTATTGATTCAATTGCGCAACCCATTCTTCCACCCTCTCCTTATTAGTCGAGCTAATCAATTCCTCTCTTCCAATCGAAGGGGAAAGTTCCCAAGGACCTCAAAGGCATAGCCTCTCACTAAAGAGAGCAGCTTTCACTCTCATAGCAAAGCCAGAAGCAATGCAACTCAAACGTCATTCTAAGGAGTTGGAAGGGATAGATAAAGGTAAGATAGGTTAAGTTAGGGCATCAGTATCTTCAATTAAAGAATCAATCGAAACGGACACTGAAGCTAAATCCGTAACAGAGCGAGTAGTCTTTGCGGGCATGCAACCTTCATCTTGACTGAGACTGAATGCATACACCTGCGGGGCTGGGGTCCAACTTCTTTTTTGTATTGAACTTACATATCCGGTTCAACCTCGAAATCAAGCCCTTGTAATTCTTTCAGTCCAAGATGCGAGTGGAAAACAAACATTTTGAATAGCTCCCTCATATTGAGAAATTTTATCTAGTTGCATTCGATCACAGAATCCATTGACAGCAGCATAAATGACTAGAATTTGTTTTTCAATTGGAAGTGGCGAATACTGTGGTTGTTTCGGTACTTCTGTCAGCCTTGCACCTCTAGTCAGCAGAGAAAAATATTTCTTTTATACCGATGTATCGTACTCTCTCGACCAGGTCATCATAAGAAAATACTGCTGCTAAATCTTTCCGAAGTGAGAGAAGGAGGGAAGGCGCGCTACAACTAACATAACAGCCAGCTGAAAAAACGTTAGTTAGCTAAGCTAGCGCCGCAATGGTTTTCTCTAATAGGGGCTCGCTTCTTCCAGCTCCGCCCAACCTATACAAGGTGCTACTCGCTTTCTCTCAGCCACTAGTGGCTTATGTAGTGGTCGGCATTCCTACGTGCTCCTCCTTGCCCCCTACTTAAGAAACCAAAGGTGACCTTTGGATGTTGTCGTGACGCTTTGCTTACAAAGGTTACCGGGGTCTAGGTGTATGGATGGATTCAGTCAGCGAAAGTCCCTCCAACTCAATCAATATCAACAACATGTCGTGATTGTTGGTTGATTTTGTCAAAAAATAAAGTAGGTTTCTGGGGTTCATTGATTAGTACACCTCCGGTGCTGGTAAGGTCGGGACCGTGGGCGTCCGTCTCCGGTTTGCCGGCGGCCGCTAAGATCTATGAGATTGACCAGCCAGCTGGGTTGGTTTGGCTATTCTTTTCTATTGAAAAGGAGTCAGCTGTCTGTGCGAGTCACCTTCTTCTAGGCTTGCTGGACGGCACGGCATTTTCTTTCCAATATAGGCCGGCCGTACTTGTGATGGTTCCCAAGGATCCAATATGACCAGTTAGGTCTACGTTGCCACGATATTGTTCTATGGAAGCGGGCGGACAGTTTCGAAGTTTGGCCCGGCTTTTTTGGTGTCGTAGGGGAGGGATTTACCTTTCTAACGCATATTCAGTCGTACCGACATGGCCCCACTGATTTGTTTTCGATCGGAGCATCAAGCAGCGCAACCCGGTTCTACTTGACTAAGCCCGTGCTCCTCCAAGGAGGGAGTTTGCTTGACCCAACTCCCTTTTTTATAATAAGGCAGAAACCCCCCCCGACCCGACGCTCATTAGTTTCGAATGAAGAATGAAGAGTGCCCTAGCAAGCACCCACTCCTATCAAAAAGAGAGACTTTACTAAACACGACTTAACAAGAAAAGTCCTTTCTATCTTATTAGTAAAGCGCTAACGCGCCCCTGAAATAAAAAAACAGCGCTAGCACCCTATCTATAGTAAGTAAGGGGCCTTTTCAATAAGGCTCGCGTAGAGGCGCCCACCATTTTAGGCTCCTAAAATAGAATATTTATACGTTGGTAAAGACCCGCCCCTTGTTTCAGTCAGAATGAGTCCTCGGGACCCCGGGACATTGGCTTCCGCCAACAGTGAACTATTAAGGATCGCATCCCGCGCATATTCTACATTATATCCTGCAACTGATTCACCTTCCGCGTCTGGGAGATCAAACAGAGCTCGATTAGTTTCTGCTAGACAAGAAATAAAGAACATAACCAATACAGGGAACAAGGGAATACTGGACCATATCTGCTTTTGCGCCATGACAATCTCACTCGAATTACGGGGACCTACACATATTAGTACAGTATACCGGGGTCCCCGGCCAGAACCACACGTGCAAGTTTCCCTGCATTTGGCTCGTCTGTGCTTTCTGAGGCGCTGCATGTGACTCCGCATGGGAAAGAAGGGGGGCGGGCTTTCCTAAGGTAGTCCCGCTGCAGCCTCTGACCGTCCGCCCCGTCTCATCTTTATTTGGCTACACTTTAATGTAACCAGCCATGTTAGCTCCACATGAGTGCCTTTAGAAAAAGGCTAAAAGGAACTCATCAGTCAGCTCGGCCCTTTCCTATTTTGCTTTGCCGCCTATTAAAAGAATAAGGTCCCGAAAAAGCGGCCCGCCTTTCTTCATCTATACCAGATGCCACGCACAAACCAATAGAAACTATTTCAGCGCCCCTCTATAGAGTTGAAGCAGAACGCGCCATCACCTACAACCCTTTCCTCTGCCAGGGACTTCCACGAAATTAAAACGGGCGGCATCGTCGTATGCTCCACTTTTGTTGCCCTGGTTTTTATCCAGGAGTACACCTATGGCCGATCTGTCACCCAACCTACTTAAAAAAGTAAAAGGCTTGGCCCCGTCCCGTTTGGAGAATGACCCCTTATGGCATGGCACGGTTTAGTCAGTTATTCTCGCAGTTCAGATAAGATTCGCCACTTCTCTGAAAGCATGGTTCTGGCCCCCCCTCTTGGAGCTCGTCCATTCGTTAGGTGATCCCTTGCTCTCACGTCCGAGTGTTTGGTCGTCGTTTAGGCCCGTGAGTGATATTTCTGCTCATTGCAGTCACCTCCGGGGTTCTTCGCACCTGGATAGTACCAGGACCCTTGTGCTTCGGCCCTTAATCAGATAAAGCTGCCCGCCCTATGACCCACAACTAAAAATGAGCCTTGCGACGAGACGCGGACATTCCCCATGCTGCGGTCCCCTCCGGTCAGTTCCCGGGTTAGGTTAGGGGAACATCCGAGCGATTGCCTTCGCGGATCCAAACGTGCTCAAAAGGCGCACAATAAGAATCAGACCAATAGAGACTTCATAAGAGACCATTTGAGTTGTAGATCGTAATGCTCCTAGAAAGGCATATTTCGAATATAGAGGAGTGAGAGTTCCCAAAATAAAGTAGTTTCTCATTTCCTTCTATGAACCGTACGAACACGTCCTTTGTCACCCCCACCGCGCTTACGGCTCTACACCCCAAACTATCTGAAGAGGTCTTTTATTAGTTTTTCCATCCGCATCTGGTGGAGTCGCCGCTTTTTCGTTACTCTCTCTTGCGCGCCTAATTGCGTCTTGCATTTCGAATTCGAATTTTTGCAGCATACCCTGCCAATAGCGAACCCTTTTAGCGCTCTTTCAGAGCTCTTCTTTGAGCTGGTGGGCTCGCGAGAACCCGTTAGGTTCCTCCTCTGGTTCTGGGGCCTCCAGTGGCAAGTTTTGATCCGGGAGAATCGGTGGGCGAGAAGGGCCGGCATCGCTTCCACCGACTCCACCGTCACTCATGGGAAAAAAAGTTCCGTCTCCTATAGGAGAGTCACCATGATATAACCTGATAATTGGAAACGATTGCGTCACGACACAAAAAAGTAGGGCGTGATTCGCCCGAAATTTAAGAAGGCTTAAAATGAAAAAAAAAAAAAAAAACGTAAATGCGTTTTGGCTAGTACAACCACTCTATTGTCGACCTCTAATAAACGTGATTGGCCCAATTCTGGATCATCTTCTGGAATCATATAACTGTCAAAAGTGAGTGACTGTTCATCGGAACTGTTATAGTCCGAATACTCATAAGTCTGATACCATTGATGTCCAATAACTTTGAGAGTAATGGCTGGATCTACTACTACCTCTTCCATTGAGTATAACAGAGCAAATGATGGTATAACAATGAACATCGGGATGATTCTAGGAAATATGGTCCAAAGAATCTCGATAGTAGTTCCATGAACAATCCTTTGCGGGATTGGATTTTTTTTATAGTGAAAATGCCATAAAGCACGAACCAAGATCCATGATACGAAAACCAAAGTCAGAATAAGGAAGAAAAAGATATCATGATCTAAGTCTATGATTCCTTGCATCATAGGTGTTGCTGCGTCTTGAGATCCTAATTGCCATGGTTCCGCTGCATCACAAAGAGAAATTTTGAGGAATAGCCATTCTACAAGAATCATTTTCTTTGCTCTAATCTTTGACAGCTCTGCTCCCCCCAAAAAAAGGGAAACTTGTTCTTGCTCTTCCAGACGGAAATTGCCTTGGTTTGACCAAGGGAAAAAAGAAAACCGCTAGTCCCTCTTATCCAATAATTTAATAGGCTTTTCACGGCTTACTATGGTTTTATACCTTAGTACACTAAACACCAACCCAATCTCGATGAGAATCCGTACACGGAACTAGATCAATACACAAGGGTGTAGCACTTCTCCACCATTTGCTAGCACTTTCTTCTCTTACGATATTTCGTTACAGCTGATAGGGAAAGCTTACTCTTTGATCGACCAAGCCAAAAGACAGACACATCGGAAACTGGCCTATCCCGAAGATACTTGGAAAGCATCCCGGTGTCCTCTGAACTGGATTTTTTTTATGTGAGTGAGATTTTGCCCCACAAATGACATTTCATGGGAATTAGAACTCACTTAATACAGAAAGCTCATCAGATAAGATTTGCGCTACTTACTATGAACATAGAGGAAACAGATAAAGCTATCTACCCTAGACTTTCTACGATAGCTTTATCTGTTAGGTTCAATGTTGCTTTTCGTCTCCTTCGTCTCTTTCATTTCAAATAAAGCATGATAAGTTCCACAAATTTTACTACACTGACCCTAGATTTTATAGTATACTCTTATCCCTACATTCTCATTATCAAGATTGAAGGCTATTCTCAGTCAAAAACATTTACCGTGCAATCCATTTAGAATACCTTTTTCTTTATATATGAAATTTCGATAAGAGTCTAGCCAACTCGTCGAAGGAGCTAAGCTACCTGTATCTTTGTATGTACAGGTATCTTCACACCTAAGTCAAGTAAGAACCTCCCTTAAGCAAATTGGCGTTACCTTATAAGTTAAAGTAGAAAGTACCTTACTCTTTAATCGAAGTAGTAATCGCGCATCTTTCTTCCACTTCTTTTTATCCATCACCTGTCAACCATTCATTCCTTTGATTGACATAGGTCGCGAGCGGTCTAGTTCAAAGGAGAATGCTTTGGTAGAATTCATTTTGTGGGAAATCCGCTATTATCTTCCTTCTATCCCACTTAGGATAAACTTCTAATATCTATTTACTAGTAAGCAATGAACACTAACTTAAACTCGAAGCATTTGAGTTGAGAAAAGAAGGTTCCAACTTCTAAGCCAATCGATCGATGCAACAAAAAGTATTTTTTATTTTAGGGAATTTCCAGTCTTAGTTATAGCAGTAGGAATGTGGTCTTTGCCTTATCCGAATCTATCTACACTGTCTCAGCTCGTGCAAAGCAATAACTATCTGAAGGAAGGGTATGGAGTTGATCCTCTCACCGAACTCTAAGCGTTAGTTGAACCTTCTAAGGAAGCTAACCTATGATTTAGTCGAGTTGCTTCGCTCCAGTTTCAAGCTTTATTATCTAGCCAGTCTCGCGTGAAAGTTTCTGTTGTTTTTTTCTTGTCTGAAAGTCCAGTAGCCTAGGGGAAGGCTCGACAAAAAGGTACGAGTGGTCAGCGGAGTCATCCTCTTTCAGCCAGTCCAACCAATACCCGAAAAGAGTTGGTCTTTCTAAAGTCTCTTAGTAAGTAAGGTATGAAAAAGTCTCCTCTTTTGCCAGTTCCATTTCCCGGAATTATACGGAATGCAGCAGTACAGTTCACTTTCTAACATCTGCAGTTGATTCTTCCTAATAGCCTATTTTATATAAGACAATATCTCCCTCTCTCTGTACTCGGAGTTCTAGCTTTCTTTCATACCAGGCTCTTCAGCATGGAAGCCTTTCGCCTAAGAGTTAGTTAAGAGTTTTGGCTTCTAGGGCGGGCAATAAGACTTTCTCTAAATTTGGTAGGATTATATCCGTCTATCGTCCGATTGTGGGCATATTCCTTAGACTATTATATGGATGTTCGTTTCGGTAAAAAAGGGATAGATTCTCAAGCAGTGGATTCGTCGAAAAGACTATCAGTTGATTCTCCAAGAGTAAGAAGGCATTCCCTCACAGCCTAGCATGAATTTAGTTCTTCCCTCCAACTCCCCGTCCATTAAACAATAGAAGTTGTCCTTTAAAGAGGGGATTGGTGCAAAGATCTTCGTTGTCCATTCATAATCGCCTATTGCTTATACTATTGATTCACTGTCCATACGCCCATCCTATTCTCAGAAAGAGCGGTGGATTTTCGAAGATCAGATATTCCCCTAAGAGCGACTCGCTAGATGTAATTATCTTTTTAGTGAAATAACCCGTCCCGTATAATTATTAGATAAATATTATTTTATATCCCGAGAAAAGTAACGTGTCATAATTCGTAGGACACGTAGAATTTTTAGTCGAAAAATAAATCGAGTCGTGGTCGAAATATAAATTTGGGGCGTGTGTGTTGCATGTGCACTACTTGATGATAATTTAAATTTAGTCTATTTACATTTCCACCCCATTAGTTTAGAAAACTCAAATTAGAGTCAAACTTGATGCCCACTCTTTGTGGACACTTGTCCATCATGCACCATAAAGTAAAGACTTCTTTTTTTCCTATATCAATGATTAAATAGCTCATCCATTATCATCTTTGCAAGAAACAAAAACCTTCATACTCCCTCACCAAAGTGGCCGAAATTCTCCATCACCCCACACTAAAAAATTTTCTTCCATTTTGCTTGCTTTGGAGCTTAGAATAAAGCTTAGGACATTTCCCACTCACCTCTCACCTCAAGGTATAATTTTTATAAGCTTGAACTATTTATTTTATGATGTTGACTTTAGTCAAACTTGAATCTTTAGGGATAAAACTTAAGTATAACCCCATGGATGATGTTGTAACTCAAGTATATGTTGTATAATGTTGATATATGTTGGTGTTTGGATTATCTTATGGCCTAGAGTTTTATTTAAAGTTTTAGATCTAAAAATACCTATTCTATGAGAAAGGTACGAAACGTATACTGTATATACCCAGAAAATTCTGAAATTTTATAAGCACGTAGAGTTCTGAAATAGAAGAATCTGACAACAAGAATTTCTTAAATCGGATTTGTTTTGTATTTACTGTGATTTTTGGAAGTTTAATAGCTAGATTCGTTTTTAAATGGTAAATAAATACTTAAACGTGCCCAAAACTTCTGAAACTTTATTTTTGACAATAATCTGCCCAAAACAGTCGACACACCAAATCTGGGAATTTTTGAAAGTTGTTTGGTATTTCTTCCGTATTTTGATATTTTTAGTGCCTACAATTGAAATAAAATACAAAATGAGTATTAATTGAAGAGGGAACTGAAAATGGATATTTTTATGAAACTGAAAACTGTGTTTTGAACATGTAAAATAAATCTTGTATTTTTCTAAGATTGTTTGGTATTTTTGACTAATTAAATTGTTAAAAGAGGATGTAAATGAAACGAAAATTATTTTGGTGTTAAAATATGTGATATGTATTTTTGCAGAAACTTGGAAGGTGTGTTTGACCTAAGTTTCGAATTTCATAATTTTTGAAGAAGGTTTGATAATTATTTTGATTTAAGGATGTAAAAAGGGCTAGAAAATGCTTTTAAATGAAATAAATATCAAATGGACACAAATATTTAAATGGGCAGTAGGTTTGGACTTAGAAATAATACTTTGACTTTGGAAAAACATTTCATGAGTTTTTGAAGTGGTTAACTATTAATTTTGAATTATAGGTAATTAAATGAGTTTAAATGGTGAAAAAATAACAAATGGGTGAAAAATGGAATTTGGGCAGAATGTTTAACCTTAAAATGAATATTTGGACTTATGAAAATTATTTGAGTGTATAAGATTGAGTTTTACCACTTAAATGAGATTTTTGATATTTAAAGTGGCCAATAAATAGTTTAAAATGAGAAAATTGGAGAAGTGAGTCAAAAATCATCCATGGGCAGAATACTTATGATTTTTGGGTATTTTTGAAGATAAAATAATTATATGAGAATTTACAAAATGATTTGAACAATTGTTGGGCACATTCGAGGCCGAAGGGTATTTCAGTCATTTTACAAGTTAAGGGCATTTTTGTCATTTTACAAGTCGACACGATATCTATCCTTAAACATAATTTAATGCATTGGGGCATATTTTTGGATACATAAGAGTGAGCCTAATATAAGAAACCAACCTTGAGAGGTATAAATAGTAAGGAAACCGAGACAGGGGTAGAATGGTCATTTCATACCTCGGTAGATTATTAATGCACTCTTACGCTATTTAGGAGTTCAGAAGGACGCAGAAGGAATATATAGGTGTACGCTAGTTGCTCTAGCATCAGGTGAGTACTTATCTCACGGTTGTTTTATGCAATACATTCTGTTTATGCGAATTGTTATATATATGTATGTTGTGGTTCTATATGACGTGTTAGTTGAATTGTTGGTCATGATACAATGAGTTATTGAATTGATATAAAAAAATGAGTTGTTGAATGGATATAAAATGGGTAGTTGATTTGACATATAATGAAATGGGTTGTTAAGATGATATATGACATGTCCAGTTGTTGAATTGAAATGTTGATTATCATGGTTGGTTGAGATATGTTGAGTTGATATACGATGCGCGTAGTAGTAACCCCAGTTTCCACTGGAGGGCGCTTATAATACATGTTGAGTAGATATCCGGAGCGCGTAGTAGTAAACCCCAGTTTCGGCTGGAGGGCGCTTATGATAAAACTTTTATGTCGACGGGCATAAGGGTCTCCCCTGCAGGACGAGTTGTTGTTGTAGAGATGGATTGTAGTATAACCCAGCTATATGACTGGATGATTACCATCTAAAAGGGTGGATCGTTGTTAAACCCATATATTGATGTGGATGATAGCCCCCTTAACCGGATTATTGAGTTGATATTATAGTTGATGAGTTGGTTCTATAAAGGTTGAGATGACATTGATACGTTGAGTTGTGAAGATGGTATATATACATTGAGATGATATTATGTTGCTTATTTAGTTGACGTTTCTTATATTACTATGTGTACCTCGTTGTTCTTTATTATTAGTATGTTGTTAGATCATTGAAGGTAAGTTGTCCCTACCCACTTCTACATGTATATCTTTACTCATGGGCATAATGTGTGGTATACACCACCTGTGTGGTAAGTGTTCACCAGCTTTATAGCTGACACCCCCCTTCTCCAGATTGACAGTTGATCATAAGGAATTGAACGTTGAAGTCTAGTAGCTGCGTTTCCGTTTAGAGCTTGAAGGTGAGACGGTGGTGGCTAGGAGTCCTCAGCAGTCGTTTATATCGATGTCTTTTGTTGTTGTTCAAGACTTATCTATCATTGTTGTCATTCTAAAACTATCCTTTTGAAACTTGATGTATTTTCCAGATGTTGTATTTTTTGTGGTTGTTACTTCACCACGATGGATATTATCTATTTTATCAAATGAAGTCGTTTTTAAGTTGTCATCCATCGACTGGTGACTCTGATGTTACATGTTGCTGACGATCCCAACCTCAGGGGGGCCCACCTGGGGCGGGTCGTTACAATTTTGGTATCAGAGCCTAGGTTTCAGATTTAAGTGGTGTCATGTGTGGTTATGTGCCTAGGTCTAAGATTTACGTGTAGTTATCTAAGTTGAGTTGTTCTCCTTTTGAGTCTAAAACTTTTCTTCTATCGCTTCGTAGACTGCTGAGGATGCCACCCAGAGTAGCGTATAGGGGTCGTGGTCGTGCCGCCCGAGGAAGGGGCAGAGGTAGGGGTAGGAGAGCGCAGAACGATGAGCCTACGGTCGAACAACCGGTTTCTGCCACCGGTATTAATCCCCCCGTGAACCCGGCTGTTGCAAGTGACCCACCTGCTGACGGTGGAGTTGCTGAGAACGTTGTGCCAGCGCCTGCTGTTGTGGTACAACCAGCTGAATCTCAGTCAAAGACCTTTGACATATTCTTGAAGAGAAACCCACCTAAGTTTCATGGAACTACAACTCCACTTCCAGCTCTTGATTTTCTTAGGGATGTAGAAGCCATCTTTAAACCCCTAGCTGTTGTGGGAGAAATGAGAGTCACTTTCACCACGTACTTGTTGCATGGTGGAGCACGTGACTGGTGGGAGAACACTGAGCGTTCGTTCGAAGCGACTGGTCAGGTTCCAGTGACTTGGGAACGTTTTGTTGAGTTGTTTAAGGAGAAGTATTGTCTAAGTGCTCATATGGCAGCCTTAGAAAGAGAGTTGATTCAGCTGAGCCAGGGGAAGATGACTGTGAGCGAGTATGAAAGTAAGTTTAATGAGTTGTGCAGGTTACTCCCTGATGTGCACAATAATGAGGCTAAGAAAATCGAGCGTTTCAGAGATGGCCTGGTGTTGGAAATTCGCTCCAAGTTGGCACTTATGGACTTTAACAGTTTCCATCAGCTAATGAATGCCGCTCTTAAGGCAGAAGCAAGTGAAGCTGAACTTTTGGCTAGGAAAGAAGGAAAGGGTAGACAAGTTGTGCCTAGATTTAGTCGGCCCTCAAATTCTGGATATCAGGAACGTCCATTTCAGCGCAGACGTTTTGCACAGAGTCAAACTAGTGCTCCTGCTACGCAATCCCGATTCACTTCTGCCCGTCCACCCAATCGGTTCGGAGGATCCCTGGGAAGTATCCAGGCGAGATCAGGTGTTAATGGTTGTTTCCGATGTGGTAGGACAAATCATAAGATTCAAGATTGCCGTGAGAGGGAGATAATATGTTTCCGATGTAAGCAACCAGGACACTTTGCTAATAGTTGCCCTCAGTTGCAAGGAGGTGGTAGAGGAACTGGTCAGATTGCTCCACTGCAGCGAGGAGGATATCAAGGAAGTCGTGGAGATCGTGGTGGAGGCCGTGGTTATCAGGGTCGAGGTACTGCGAGTTACCAGGGAAGTAATGTGGTCGCTAGTAATCAGACTGAAGTGGGAACTGGGCAAGGTCGCATTCATGCCATGACACAGCAGGAAGCCCAGAATATCCCTAGAGTGGTGACAGGTACCTTAAGTTTATGTGGATTAGATGCCAAAGTTTTATTTGATTCCGGTGCCACGCACTCTTTCGTATCTTTAGACTTCTGTCGTCATATGTCTGTGTTATGTGAACCTTTATCTGTGCCTCTCTTGATTCAAACACCAGTAGGAAAATCTATTACAATCGTTGAAGTATTTAGGAATTGTCCTTTAAGTGTCGAGAATCAAATACTAGAAGTAGACTTACTCCCTTTTGAGATGGTAGATTTTGATCTTATCTTAGGTATGGATTGGTTGGGTAAGCACCATGCGGTGATAGATTGTCGTAATAAAGAAGTAAAAATCCTAAGTCCAGAGAAGCCTGAAATCTGTATTGTTGGTGATAGAAAGATATTGCCTGTTTGCCTCATTTCCACCCTAATAGCCCGTAAGTTGTTAAGAAAAGGATGTGTTGGATATCTGGCCCATGTAGTTGATGTAGAGAAGGATAAGATTGCATTGAAGGATGTCTATGTTGTGAGGGACTACGTGGATGTATTCCCTGAGGATTTGCCAGGACTTCCTCCAGAGAGAGAAGTGGAATTCTCGATTGAAGTATTACCTGGTACTGCACCAGTGTCCATGGCACCATACCGGATGGCTCCGGCAGAGTTGAAGGAGTTAAAGACTCAACTGCAAGAACTATTGGATAAAGGGTTTATTCGACCCAGCAGTTCGCCTTGGGGTGCTCCTGTATTGTTTGTTAAGAAGAAAGATGGATCAATGAGATTGTGTATAGATTATAGGCAACTGAACAAAGTAACTAGTAAGAATCGATATCCGTTGCCTAGGATTGATGACTTATTTGATCAATTGAAGGATGCTCGTATATTTTCTAAGATTGACCTAAGGTCAGGTTATCACCAGCTGAGGATTAAGGATGATGATGTATCAAAGTCTGCTTTTAGGACAAGGTATGGACATTATGAATTTTTGGTGATGCCGTTTGGATTGACGAATGCGCCTGCAGCTTTTATGGATCTTATGAATCGCGTATTTCGTGCCTATTTGGATAAATTTGTGGTTGTATTTATTGATGATATATTGATTTATTCAAGTGGTCAAGAGGAACATGAGGAACATTTGAGGATAGTGTTGGAGATATTAAGACAGAACCAGTTATATGCCAAATTCTCTAAGTGTGAATTTTGGTTAGAGAAAGTACAATTCTTAGGTCATGTAATTTCTGGAAAAGGTGTAAGTGTCGACCCACAAAAAGTTGAGGCTGTGATGAATTGGGAACGACCTACAAGTGTGACGGAAGTAAGAAGTTTCTTGGGTTTAGCTGGATATTATCGTAGGTTTATAAAAGACTTCTCAATAATTGCTATACCAATGACCCGGTTGACCAGGAAGGGTGTTCCTTTTGTTTGGAGTGAAGAATGCGAGCGATGTTTTAATGAGTTGAAAGAGAAATTAACTACCGCTCCTGTATTGACTCTTCCATCAGGACTGGATGGATATGTAGTATATAGTGATGCTTCACATCAAGGCTTGGGCTGTGTGCTGATGCAGCATGGTAAAGTGATAGCCTATGCGTCAAGGCAGTTGAAAAATCACGAGAAGAATTATCCAACTCATGATCTAGAATTGGCAGCCATAGTATTTGCTTTGAAAATTTGGAGGCATTACATATATGGGGTTACATGCCAGATCTTTACAGATCATAAGAGTTTGAAATACCTGCCAACACAGAGGGATTTAAATTTGAGGCAGAGGAGATGGATGGAGTTCATTAGTGACTATGATTGTTCGATCGAGTACCATCCTGGAAAGGCAAATGTGGTCGCTGATGCCTTAAGTCGCAAGATTAGAGTGAAGGAACCAAAGGGTGAGCTGAAGGATTTAGGTGTGAACTTTGGCGTTGGAATCAGTGGGAGTTTGTTGGCTCAAATAAAGGTTAGACCGGTACTGATTGAAAGAATCTTAGAGTTTCAGAAGAATGATGAAAAGATTAAAAAGATAATTGAGGAAGTAAAGAATGGCAGTAAGACTGAATTTGTGGTGAGAGAAGATGGAGCCTTAGTGATGAATGGAAGGATAGTTGTGCCACAATTGGATGAATTAAAAAGAGAAATTTTAGAAGAGGCTCATAGTGCTTCGTATACGATGCACCCTGGTAGTACAAAAATGTATCGTGAACTGAAGATGGTATATTGGTGGCCTAATATGAAGCGAGAAATAGCTGAGTATGTATCTAAGTGTCTGACATGTCAACAAGTCAAGATTGAGCATAGACACCCAGCAGGATTGTTGCAACCTTTACCTATCCCTGAGTGGACATGGGAACACATCACTATGGATTTCGTTTTTGGCCTCCCAAGAATGTTGAGAAAGAACGATGGTATATGGGTAATAGTCGATAGACTTTCGAAGTCTGCACATTTTATACCAATCAAATCAACCCATACCCCTGAGCAGTTAGCGAAGATATATGTTGATCAAGTGGTGCGATTGCATGGAGTGCCGATAACAATTGTATCAGATCGTGATGCTAGATTTACATCTAGGTTTTGGGGAAGTTTTCAAGAAGCGATGGGTTCAAAGTTGAGTTTAAGTACTTCATATCACCCCCAATCGGATGGTCAGTCAGAAAGAACTATTCAAACGTTGGAGGACATGTTACGCGCTTGCGTGTTAAGTTTTTCTGGAAATTGGGATGATGAGTTGCCTAAGATAGAATTCGCTTATAATAACAGTTTTCATGCTAGCATTGGGATGGCGCCATTCGAAGCATTGTATGGGAGGAAGTGTAGAACTCCAGTTTATTGGAATGAGATAGGGGAAAGGAAAATCTATGGTTCGGAGTTGGTCGAAAGATCAGTCGAGAGGATAAATTTGATAAGACAACACTTAAAAGTTTCCCACGATAGACAGAAAATGTATGCCGATCGCCGTCGAATAGACTTGTCATTTGAAATAGGTGATAAAGTGTTTTTGAGAATTTCTCCATGGAAAGGAGTGTTGAGATTTGGTAAGAAAGGGAAGTTGAGTCCCCGTTATATTGGTCCATACGAAATATTAGATAGAGTTGGGACAGTTGCTTATCGGTTAGCTTTACCCCCAGAACTCGATAGAATACACAATGTTTTTCATGTGTCGTGTCTACGAAAATACATTCCTGATGAATCCCACATTCTCGAATCCCAACCGGTTGAGCTAGAGAAAGATCTTACGTATGAAGAGAAACCGGTGAAAATCCTTGATCGTCGAGAGAAATCATTGAGAAATAAGGTAGTAGCCCTAGTTAAGGTATTGTGGCGTAACCAACGCGTCGAAGAAGCGACGTGGGAGCGAGAGGAGGATATAAGAAGCCTATACCCACACCTCTTTGAGTAGAGGTTAGTTGTTGAATTGACTTTCTTGTTATATGTGTGGAGTCTTTATGTGTTATCTCTTTGAATTGTTTTGTCCCTACGATATATATGTCGATCTTGATTTGTGATATGATGGCTCGGGTTGAAACATCTAGTTGTTATTGGATGATATTAGAGTTGTTGATTGAGTTATGTCGTTGAGAGCCTTAAGTCGTGACAAATTTCGAGGACGAAATTTTTGTAAGGAGGGTAAAATGAAATAACCCGTCCCGTATAATTATTAGATAAATATTATTTTATATCCCGAGAAAAGTAACGTGTCATAATTCGTAGGACACGTAGAATTTTTAGTCGAAAAATAAATCGAGTCGTGGTCGAAATATAAATTTGGGGCGTGTGTGTTGCATGTGCACTACTTGATGATAATTTAAATTTAGTCTATTTACATTTCCACCCCATTAGTTTAGAAAACTCAAATTAGAGTCAAACTTGATGCCCACTCTTTGTGGACACTTGTCCATCATGCACCATAAAGTAAAGACTTCTTTTTTTCCTATATCAATGATTAAATAGCTCATCCATTATCATCTTTGCAAGAAACAAAAACCTTCATACTCCCTCACCAAAGTGGCCGAAATTCTCCATCACCCCACACTAAAAAATTTTCTTCCATTTTGCTTGCTTTGGAGCTTAGAATAAAGCTTAGGACATTTCCCACTCACCTCTCACCTCAAGGTATAATTTTTATAAGCTTGAACTATTTATTTTATGATGTTGACTTTAGTCAAACTTGAATCTTTAGGGATAAAACTTAAGTATAACCCCATGGATGATGTTGTAACTCAAGTATATGTTGTATAATGTTGATATATGTTGGTGTTTGGATTATCTTATGGCCTAGAGTTTTATTTAAAGTTTTAGATCTAAAAATACCTATTCTATGAGAAAGGTACGAAACGTATACTGTATATACCCAGAAAATTCTGAAATTTTATAAGCACGTAGAGTTCTGAAATAGAAGAATCTGACAACAAGAATTTCTTAAATCGGATTTGTTTTGTATTTACTGTGATTTTTGGAAGTTTAATAGCTAGATTCGTTTTTAAATGGTAAATAAATACTTAAACGTGCCCAAAACTTCTGAAACTTTATTTTTGACAATAATCTGCCCAAAACAGTCGACACACCAAATCTGGGAATTTTTGAAAGTTGTTTGGTATTTCTTCCGTATTTTGATATTTTTAGTGCCTACAATTGAAATAAAATACAAAATGAGTATTAATTGAAGAGGGAACTGAAAATGGATATTTTTATGAAACTGAAAACTGTGTTTTGAACATGTAAAATAAATCTTGTATTTTTCTAAGATTGTTTGGTATTTTTGACTAATTAAATTGTTAAAAGAGGATGTAAATGAAACGAAAATTATTTTGGTGTTAAAATATGTGATATGTATTTTTGCAGAAACTTGGAAGGTGTGTTTGACCTAAGTTTCGAATTTCATAATTTTTGAAGAAGGTTTGATAATTATTTTGATTTAAGGATGTAAAAAGGGCTAGAAAATGCTTTTAAATGAAATAAATATCAAATGGACACAAATATTTAAATGGGCAGTAGGTTTGGACTTAGAAATAATACTTTGACTTTGGAAAAACATTTCATGAGTTTTTGAAGTGGTTAACTATTAATTTTGAATTATACGTAATTAAATGAGTTTAAATGGTGAAAAAATAACAAATGGGTGAAAAATGGAATTTGGGCAGAATGTTTAACCTTAAAATGAATATTTGGACTTATGAAAATTATTTGAGTGTATAAGATTGAGTTTTACCACTTAAATGAGATTTTTGATATTTAAAGTGGCCAATAAATAGTTTAAAATGAGAAAATTGGAGAAGTGAGTCAAAAATCATCCATGGGCAGAATACTTATGATTTTTGGGTATTTTTGAAGATAAAATAATTATATGAGAATTTACAAAATGATTTGAACAATTGTTGGGCACATTCGAGGCCGAAGGGTATTTCAGTCATTTTACAAGTTAAGGGCATTTTTGTCATTTTACAAGTCGACACGATATCTATCCTTAAACATAATTTAATGCATTGGGGCATATTTTTGGATACATAAGAGTGAGCCTAATATAAGAAACCAACCTTGAGAGGTATAAATAGTAAGGAAACCGAGACAGGGGTAGAATGGTCATTTCATACCTCGGTAGATTATTAATGCACTCTTACGCTATTTAGGAGTTCAGAAGGACGCAGAAGGAATATATAGGTGTACGCTAGTTGCTCTAGCATCAGGTGAGTACTTATCTCACGGTTGTTTTATGCAATACATTCTGTTTATGCGAATTGTTATATATATGTATGTTGTGGTTCTATATGACGTGTTAGTTGAATTGTTGGTCATGATACAATGAGTTATTGAATTGATATAAAAAAATGAGTTGTTGAATGGATATAAAATGGGTAGTTGATTTGACATATAATGAAATGGGTTGTTAAGATGATATATGACATGTCCAGTTGTTGAATTGAAATGTTGATTATCATGGTTGGTTGAGATATGTTGAGTTGATATACGATGCGCGTAGTAGTAACCCCAGTTTCCACTGGAGGGCGCTTATAATACATGTTGAGTAGATATCCGGAGCGCGTAGTAGTAAACCCCAGTTTCGGCTGGAGGGCGCTTATGATAAAACTTTTATGTCGACGGGCATAAGGGTCTCCCCTGCAGGACGAGTTGTTGTTGTAGAGATGGATTGTAGTATAACCCAGCTATATGACTGGATGATTACCATCTAAAAGGGTGGATCGTTGTTAAACCCATATATTGATGTGGATGATAGCCCCCTTAACCGGATTATTGAGTTGATATTATAGTTGATGAGTTGGTTCTATAAAGGTTGAGATGACATTGATACGTTGAGTTGTGAAGATGGTATATATACATTGAGATGATATTATGTTGCTTATTTAGTTGACGTTTCTTATATTACTATGTGTACCTCGTTGTTCTTTATTATTAGTATGTTGTTAGATCATTGAAGGTAAGTTGTCCCTACCCACTTCTACATGTATATCTTTACTCATGGGCATAATGTGTGGTATACACCACCTGTGTGGTAAGTGTTCACCAGCTTTATAGCTGACACCCCCCTTCTCCAGATTGACAGTTGATCATAAGGAATTGAACGTTGAAGTCTAGTAGCTGCGTTTCCGTTTAGAGCTTGAAGGTGAGACGGTGGTGGCTAGGAGTCCTCAGCAGTCGTTTATATCGATGTCTTTTGTTGTTGTTCAAGACTTATCTATCATTGTTGTCATTCTAAAACTATCCTTTTGAAACTTGATGTATTTTCCAGATGTTGTATTTTTTGTGGTTGTTACTTCACCACGATGGATATTATCTATTTTATCAAATGAAGTCGTTTTTAAGTTGTCATCCATCGACTGGTGACTCTGATGTTACATGTTGCTGACGATCCCAACCTCAGGGGGGCCCACCTGGGGCGGGTCGTTACATTTAGGATGCTAATGTGTCGAATGTTCTTATCATCTCAGCTGGGCATTTAATGGGAATTTATAGATTCATATTTCATATTAAAGAGATGCCCGAATCGAAAGAAAGACCAGGGGTGAATGTCTTACTCCTGTAGAATTGGTACAGCCCCATTTCAAACCTTATGTCTAAGTTGTACTCCGGTTTTTCCTCCTCGTACCTTTTAGGCCCTTCTCTATTGCGATGGTTGACTTCTTCTTTGACAGACCATTGGATGAAAGGACTAAGCTTCCGAGGCAAGGATCACAGGGATTTCAATGTCATAACTATGAGCAGAAGGCCAGGCTATTACCATTCCGTCCGAAAGAGAGTAAGCTTTTCATTCCATATAGAAATGCGGAGTTCAGAGCCGAACAAGAGATCACAGTCGAGAAGATAGAGGGGGCTTACTATACTTTATATTGATTGATACCCATTGTAAAGAATTTCTTCTTCTTAATCCATCCGCGCTGCGGATTCCCACCTACGTGAAAGTAAAACAACCGAAAGACATATACATTTCCTAAAGCCATGCCCCGACCGGCAGGGCAGCTGCTAGGTGAATACAATAGAGTCACTCCCTGCAACTCCAAGCCAAAATGTGCATGTTTTTTCCACCACAGCGGCCCAAACGCACAAAACAATGTCGGCCTTTTGCACTACCCGCACTTCATTCAGCTTGCGGGGATTGAGTGGACGAAGGGATCACGGTAGATTTTTCTATTAACAGTAAGGCTCCCGCTACTCATAGAAGTGCCTAGCTCAATGGATAAGGGAGAACATCAGCTGAGGACAAAGACATGCGTCAGGTACGAAGCTGAAAGGACTTAGCGAACGAGTTCAAATGTTGACCCAATAAGTGAATGAGCATTGGGCCGCTCAAAGACAAGAGGTACTATGAGTGCCGGGGTCGTACAGCGAAATAAATCATTTTCAGCTGAAACGAAGCACTGGTAGATCAAAATGGAAAATGACTCTCTTTTTCTACTCACTTCTAATCCTTATTACCGTCTTCCTCGGTTTGATTGGAATGCCACTTCATCGACATGGGCAGTAGCCACCACTATAGAATCAAAGAAGGAAATGTTCGCATTCACATTCCATTCAAAAGAGATATTCTTTAGAAAAAAGCTATTTCTTGTCCGGGCCTCCTATGCACACACCAACTGGGGCTCCATTGAAAAAATAATAAATCACAGGTATTGGAAGATGTCCAGAGGCTGGGTCGCAAAAGCCTGTAGTTCATGGGAAGCGCCCAGAGTTCTTTCTTTTATGAACACTTAAAATAAGATAATCCAGTAATTTTTGCTGTTAAAAGAAAAGCTTAGCCTTCGCTGGCTGCGGGATCTTTCCCTTATAGTTCCCTAGCCCCTCCGACAAAAGACGCGAAAGCTGCGGTTACTGACTCGATCTCTATCGACACTGCAGGATTAAAGGAGAATTTCCTAAGAGTAGTCTTCCCTGGAATCAGGATAGCCTTATTGGAAATAAAGGTTTCGTCTCAGCCTTGCCCCAACGAGTGAACTTCCTCACCCGAATGAACTAACTACTTTACCTCGCCATCTCTCTAAGCCCTTAGTCTTGCAACCCATAAGTGACAGCTTCCCTTCCCCCCTGCAGTCCCTTGTTTTACATTCAAGCTTAGATTAGAAAAGAAATGAAAGATTTTAGAGTATCTAGGTTCCCATATACTGAAATGGGGCACTCTGTTCATCTAAGATTCTATTCTGCACACCAAGGGAAACCCCAACAGCTTTTGTCCTAACTGGGGATTCAGACTAACTCCCAACATGGCATTCATTCGTAAACCCTGTTCTGGCATATACCTCTTCCTTGTTTGGACTAGCTTGTCGGAACAGAAGACAGCCTTTCACTTCCTCTTCTATCGCGGAGTTAAATCAACAGATGAGGCTTAGTTCAAATATCCCTATCCCAAGTCTCTAATACCGTAGGCACTTAGCTGCAATATTGGGCTTGTCTTCATTGGATTGGCATCCCTTCCCCAAGAGAAAATAGGGTAGGCAGTCTACTTGAATGGACATCTGAGATGGCATCAATCCGAGCACAAAACGGATCTGGGCTGCTAGTAAGGAGGACTGTGAAGCCTTCTTGCATAGGTGATGCCTTCCCAAGTTCTGGTCTCTTCGGTATGGGTACTACTCGCTTTGAGAATAGAATACGGCCTTTGCCTTTGACTGTGCGGAATAACAGCGGGTGCGTTTAAATAAAAAGACCAGATCAACTAACTATGATTTCCTAGTTTTTTAGGTAAATGCTCTTTTTGTGGCAAACTCGTGGTATCGTATAATAAGATCACGCTTGTATTTAGGAGTGCTTCTTCCCTCCTTCAACAAGCCGGTGGTGATCTCACTTTCGAAAGAGAGTTTCGACGCGGTGGCGTACACCTAGCTCCATAGCGGAGCTAGTCACTGGCTAGAGGACGACCGCAGGCAACCGAGTTGGTTATGTAAAAAGGACCAATGAGGATTCAGGAGTAGAAGCTAATTCGGGCGGAATGGAATGATTACGAGATAGACAATGAGACAAAGGAGAGCACTTAGACAATTGACTTTAAGTACAAGGAAGTCTGCTGGTAGGAATTCTTCAGGGAGTATTACGGTTTTTCACCAAGGGGGTGGATCGAAGCGATTGCAGCGAAGAATTGATCTGAACGAAGCACTTCGTCTATGGGCATTGTAGAAAGGATAGAATATGAGCCTAATCGTTCTTCTCGAATCGCTCCAATACGATGGAAAGAGGGGGTCCGCCAGAGGAAATGCAACACGATAGAAGAGTTTGCTCCGCCGCGTAAGATCCTCGAATCTACCAAGACCACCATCCACGGTCCATTTTCGTTTTCTCCCCTGCCCGGGAAGGTGGATCAAAGAAAGGTAGCTTGCTTCTATCCTGGACTAATGGCGGCTTATGTAGTGGTCGGCCTTCCTACCAGAATTTCTTCTTGGTCGAAGAGCTCTTTTACTAGTAAGGGCACAGAAAGCAAAAAACTTGCGCGAAGGACGTTTTCTTCTCTACCTTCTCCTCTACAAAGGCCAAGGTAGAGATAACATCCCTTTCCTTCGGTATCTCTTTTGCTTTCCCAAGGATAGCGGTAGTTGAGGCAAAGCCCGCTTTCTTCGCTCCGCGAATGAAAGATAAAGTAAGCGGAAAAAACACGTTCTCTATTTGCGAGATCCGAAAGTGGAGAACGCATAGCATTCTCTGGGCACATAGGATCAAACGTAAAGCAGCACTCTCTTGGCAGACTTTTAGGCGGCAAGAGACTTTAGGGCTTGTTGGAGCTTCTGAGCATAACGAATCGAAGCCGAAGATGGGTCAAGGTAGCTTGCCTGCCAAGCCGATAGGCGAAGAGACGAAGGATGGAACGTGCAAAGTACATCGTGCACCTGTCGTGTGACCCGTTGGTCTTAAGCAATGTCTTGCGCGAAACGACCCACCTAGAAAGAGCTCTCCTTGATTTTATGTTAGGCTAGCGGGGCACTAAAATGGAACTTCGATTGGATGCGGGTATCAAATTCCGCCGCTGAGATGTCCAGCGGCTTCCTGGGCCTTGACGAATGGCCGGCCACCTTTTACGTTGGAAGAGCAAAAGGCCCAGGGCATAGCAGGATGAACCAATGTGAATGAGTGTAAGCTTCGTTGCCCGAACACGATTGGTGCTGACCACACTAGGTGCTACCGTGGTAGCAAGAGAGGCCAGGCGGTGACAATTGAGAAGTTGTCACTAAGCATTCCTAGTCACACGGGAAGAGAGGTAAATGGCAAGGCAAGGCCATACGCCCGTATGGCTCCTCGCGGAGTATAGCTCACATCCAAACATCTGATTGGGGAATGGGGCAACGCCCATGAAGCTCCGGCGGAAAGGGAAGGCCTGCCAGGCCGTATGCCCATGGGTGCAGGATTCTTCGAAAAAGCGCGGGCTGACTCGGAGACCTGGGAACTTGGCTTAGCAACGAATGAAGGGAAGCTCGAAGAGCTTTCTCCGCCAGCAGCTTATGTAGTGGTCGGCCTTATAAAGCTCGCTAAGCTAAACTTCCTTCCCCCTTCTCTTCTTTTTGGAATTAAAGTGGAAAATTGTAGTCGGCATTCTATAAGCGACTTGCCGAGTCTACGAAGCTTTGCTTCTTGTAGTCGGCTCGTAATGACTGCCTTCATTTGCTTGCCTCCTTCCAGCTCAGAATGCCTTAGTGCCTACTATATAGTGCTAGAAGCTCACCCTTCCGGTGTCGCTTCCAACGCAGGAGGCCAAGCATTCTGCCAGACGCCCCGGCCTGGCAGCCCCGAAAGCCTTTGGTACTTCAGCAGATCTTCCAAAATAAAACTACTGCAATGCAGCCTTAACTACAATACTACTACATTACGCAAGCCCCACCGATATCTACCTATAGATAGAGTCAAATAAAAAAAGTACCAGTGACGGTTACGAAGTCACTTAGCCGTATACAAAGGGAAAGGCGTCGGTACGGAGTCAGGTCAGCTGTGGATATTAGGCTATAATTAAAGGAGTCTTAAACTATGGACCGAGACTACACTAAGGAACAAGGAAGCTTGACTGAGCAAAGAAGTCAAGGAACGAAGCTGTTTCTCTAATAGCCCCGTTGAATAGGAGGGCGCAGGCTTTTTGAAAAGCTCTTTTTTTTTCTTGTAAATGCATTTTTTTCTATTTAGAGATAGTGGGCTTCAAGTTCTTAGGAAGAGCCGTACGAGGCAGCTCACGTACGGTTCGGGAGTCGAGCCCCAGCACAGGGGCTTAGGTCAACACTTATATAATAGCCAGTCATCAATTGGAAGCGGGCAAGATGGTGATGAATTGCAATTGGTCTAAACCTTCGACTCGAAACTTATTGCGACCTGCCCAGAATGCCCATACATACTAAGACCTTGTTCACACAACGAAGAAAAGCCGGTGGACGGACAGAGGGCAGACGCCCCGTTGTTCGTGGTGTTGCAATGAATCCAGTGGATCATCTTCATGGAGGAGGTGAGGGGCGCACGAAAGGAGGTAGACCTTCGAGAAAAAATGTTGGACCGGGAATCAAAAAGGGGAAAAAGTCTAAGCGCATATGGCACGAAAAGGAAATCCGATTTCGGTAAGACTGGATCTTAATCGCAGTTCAGATTCAAGTTGGTTTAGTGAGGGCGACCGCGAAAGTCACCGAATAGGTTAGTCTTTTCTTTGTCCCAAATTGGAAATAGAAAAAGGCATAGGAGGACGTTACAGATGTCCGCGGCGGACACGACTTCTTCTAAGGCTAGAAGACCACTGGGAGACACCACACCCAGTACTAGAGCATGTCGTGAAAGAAGCACACTGGGCGGGCATGCTTCGACCGTGTCTCCGGGGAACAGTTTAATGTAGATATCATGAACGTGAGGTGCAGGATACCAGGCCGAGAAACCAATCCCCAGAAACCACTCCCCTATGTGCCAATCGCTAGCGCATCCAGGGCCCCGGCACCCAGCTCAGCTGGAGAGGCCTAGCTTGATCTGATAAGTGCTAATTCGGTTCGGATACACTTCACTCAAGAATGCCGCCGTCCCTGGAATCAATAAGAAAAGAAGTGCTAAGTTTCAGATCAGTGAAAAAACCGAAACGAAAGAAAGACGTTTCTCGCTCGGCCCCTAAAGCGCACTATGCTCCGCTTCAACAAATGAGAGTTTTCGGTAGAACCGGTGAACCACGCGAGCTGGTTAGATGCGTGGGACAGAGGGCTCATAGTACCTGCTAGCGCAGCTATGCAGTAGAAGGGAAGGAGCCTAAATCGACCCCCTTCTTTCTTATTCTTTTTTGAAAAAAGAACGAGTAGAAGGAGATTGGACTCTCGGATGAGACTAAGCAGCTACCGACCGTTCCGACGCGCCCTTGTCCTATCTTCATTAAGACCAAAAACCTATCTAAAGTGGATCTTAGTTTAAGCTGTCAAACAAATGAGAAAATGGAAAATACTGAATAATCACAAGTAGGGATATGGATAGAGTCTCGCTCAGTAAAGAGAGTTGTACATTCGTAAAAAAGGAGAATACTTTCTATTATCGCGCTAGCTACAATCTTTCTAAAGCAAGAAGGGATAAAGTTGACTTTGAGAAAGAAAGGCCAACTATTTAGATTAGAATCTTAGTAAAGGCAGGAAAGACTTGAGTTGGGGGAAAGCCCTTGCGCGTTAGCGCTCTTGCTCGTTAGCACTTTCGTTTTCAATAAGGACGTTTAGGCTTTACTAATAAGATAGAATAGAAACGGCTTTTCATAAGGGTGGGCAGGTTTGGAACCCTATACAAAGCGCCTCTCCTTTCAAATGACAACTGCCTCTTCCTGCTGCGAGGGCCTTGCACGAAACCAAAAAACCACCCCCCGCCCGATCAAGTACCAGTTGCTTCGCAGGTAGCCCACTTAGGTTAGGGGGGCGTTCTCCCTTCTTACCAACCTCCGCTGTGTAATCGACATGTTGCTAGCTAGAACTCGGTCGAATAAGAATCTTGCGATTCCCTCTGCTGCCAATTTCTTATTCATTCATGGCGCTCGGCCGGTGCTCCTTTCTCATCTCAAACCAAAACAACTCTAAACGTTAGGGAAGATAAAGGATAAAGAAAGACCGCCTGAGCGAACCGACCGAAGGTACTTGACTTATCCGAACCGAACGATAGCGGCTTAAAGCTAAGCCTATCACAAGAGAAAAATACCTAGATCGGCGGGGAGGAGCATCTCCAAGTATGGGCAAGATCAAGCGCTTTGACTTTGTCTCCCGGGATCCACCACAGGTTGGGTTTGAGAGCCGTGTGATGGGTGACTATCCCGCACGGTTCGGAGAGCACTTTGAGTCTGCATTGATGAATGGAAGCCCCCCTCCTATCAAGCAAGAAGGAAGCGGATCTTCCCACGGCGGAGTCACCGTCGACTTCAAATGGGGGGGGGGGGGGTACATCTATAGCACCTGTCCCAGGAGCTATATATGTTAAAGCCCTCTTGATCTTCTGTGAGGGAGTGATGGAACCCCTAGAGGTTGATTGTGTTCTCTTTGCAGGTACATGAGCATTGGCGGGTTTGTTTTGGACAGGATTGATAGGAGACGAGCGCATTCGCATTTCATCTGGATAGGGTCGTCTGCTAGGATTTTGGCTGAGATTATAGTTCTTGCCGGAGTCAGAGGGGGATAGAGTTGATGCATCACCTCTGAGGGCATAGCTAATTATAGATAGTCTTGCTGAGCGCGCTCCCCTTGTTTCTTCGAGCGCATATGTATTCTTTTCAGGGGCTCTCCTTTTCTGGGATTTGGGTGTTTTCTAGCGCTGGATCCGGGGGCATGGCTGGGACTCCCACTATCTTTATTCTCCGGCTTGCTGTTGGGCAAGGTTCTCTTACCACAGGGATGGGGGGTTTTGACGTGGCAAGTGCATACACTCTTGCAGAGATGTAGGAGGGGGGGATGAAGGGTGTATGTACCCCATGCAGTGGTTTGGAGACTTGGTCCTTGTCCTGATGCTTGCTGGGGGCAAGGTTCTCTTTTCGCAGGGATGGGGGGATTGACGTGGTAAGTGCATGCACTCTTGCAGAGATGCAGGAGGGGGGGATGAAGGGTGTATGTATCCCATGCAGCGGTTTGGAGACTTGGTCCTTGTCCTGAATAGAGGTTTGGGGTCCTTCCATGCTTTCTATCTTGCTAGGCTTCCTAAATTCCATTAAGGAGAGCTCTAGTTTATTTTCTTGCCTTACATTATTTGCTTATGCGATACGCTCGCGAGACTATGTATTTGTTTTGTTTAAATGGTAACACGTAACCCATGTTGGGTTTTGCTTAAAAAAAAAAATCAGTGTATCAAGATGTCAATTTGAGATCTTATTTCGGTTCGATACGTCCACCTACGAGACTCACCTTTGGCTTTCGTCTCGATAGGTGTATTATTCTACATTTTCCCAAAAGAACTTTCATTCATCATTATTTTTCTCTTCCCCGTCGACCACGAAAACTGAAACGAGGCGAAAAATCCATACCGGGAAAGGCGAAGGGCCAGTGGTGGGCATTTGGGAAAGTCGGCCCGATCGGGTGTCTTCATTCAAGAGACGGTACAAAAGAAGAACGAAACTAAGTGAGAGGCCGGGGGGCAGGGAAAAGAGTCGAATCGATCAGGCTCGACGACCGGGAGAAGCAAAACGAAATCAGGATTTGGCCGAAAAAGAAGCAAAGCTATGGATACCATGACCGATCACCAGCGATAAAGAAGAATCTTTCTAAATTACTTCGGGTCAGCGGGGCCTTCAAGCATCCGAAATACACCGGGGTTCTAAATGACATAGCGTTCCTGATAGAAACTGACTACTCCTTCAAAAAAACGAAGTTAATTCAAGTTCTTTTTCCCAAAGAAGTCCCGCTCCGACGGCCCGACGAGTCATCAACTTAAAAGGACCCTCCCTGCAGTGCGCCCTTCTTGAATTATTTGGTCATGCAGTACTTATTGAATACAAAGAACCAAATTCATTTCGACCCCGTCGTTGTTCTCAATCATTTCGTAGCACCGGGCGTGGCTGATCCATCTACGATGGGGGGAGCTAATGCACAGGAAAGAAGCTTAGATAAGAGAATACGTTCTCGCATTGCTTTTTTTGTAGAAAGCTCGACGAGTTTGGCATCCTCCAAAAAAAGGTTGACCCACTTTATTCGCCAAGCGAATGATCTTCGCTTCGCGGGAACAAAAAAAAAATCAATCTCGCTCTTTCCTTTCTTCGGTGCTACCTTTTTTTTCCCAAGGGAAGAGGTGTATAATAACCTTTTTTTGAGGATGCCCGGAAACAACTCATAGGTCAATTAAGGATAAAATGTTGGAACCTCATGAGTAAGGATAAGGTAATGGAATTGATCGATAAATTAATAGACCTAGGTATGATAGGAGAATTTATAAAGGGAATAGAGATGATGGTAGAGATCATATTGAGAAACAGAAGAATTCCGTACGGGTACAACTCTTATTTGAACGAAGTTAAAAAAATGCGATCTTTGTTGTCTAATAAAACAAGCACTAATACCTTAATTAAATCAGTCAAGATCAAATTTGTTTATCAAAGTGCTTCTCCGATTGCTCAAGACATCTCTTTTCAACCGAGGAACAAAACAAGATCATTTCGTTCCATTTTTAGTCAAATAGTGAAGAATATTCCATTAGTAATGAAAAAGGGGGTGGAGGGGATTCGTATATGTTGTTCAGGTTGATCAAAAGGTGCAGAAATTGCTAGAACTGAATGCGGAAAGTATGGAAAAATATCTCGTAATGTATTTAACCAGAAAATTTTATGCTCCTGCGGAAGTATCTACTCGTTACGGAATCTCAGGTGTCAAAGTGTGGATTTCATATAGTAAAAAAAAGGAGGGCGTGCTATATCCGAAACGTACGAAATTTAGTAAATATCGTAAAGGCAGATGTAGTACGGGTTGCAAACCGTATAGTACACAACTAGGTTTTGGAAGATATGGTACTAAAAGTTGTAGAGCTGGTCGTCTTTCATATCGAGCCATTGAAGCAGCGCGTCGGCTTATCATCGAACACTTCCATCGTGCTATGAGCGGACAATTCCGAAGAAATGGTAAGATATGGGTAAGAGTTCTCGCAGATCTCCCTATTATCGGGAAACCTACAGAAGTTAGAATGGGAAGAGGAAAAGAAAATCCTACGGGTTGGGTTGCTCGTGTGTCCACGGGGCAAATCTTATTTGAAATGGATGGTGTGAGTTTGTCAAATGCTCGACAAGCCGCTACATTAGCGGCGCATAAACCATGTTCGTCAAACAAGTTTGTTCAGTCGTCGTAACCTAATTAGTTAGTGGGGAAAACCGGGTCGGGATTCAAAAGAATTAGGTGAAGTGTTTGTTCCTGAACGACGGAAGTGGAAAGACACTAAGGGAGAGGGATATACTCGTTTTGTAATCGCCGAAATTGTACGCCGATTGTTCCAGGAGTGCAACCCTTATACTTCAAGGTTTTTTATGCCGGCCCGGTTTAAAAAGTGATAGTAGTAAGAATAAACTAAGAAAGAGAAGAGCTAAGATTCAGGAAAATTGAATTGTTGGGAGAAAACAAAAAAATATGTATGTATCCGGGGGGTGGGACTATGTATGTAGAAAGGGATCAGTCTCTATCCATCTGGATACTCATTGGTAAAGGAAGAAGTCGTACCGGACAAGTTCAATCAGTAATGGCTGCGAAGCACCGAGTCTGAATAGGCATCAACAAACACATAGATGTCCGAGGAAGCAGGGGCTAGGGCAGTTGGCGGAGAGGTAGTATTCAACTTCCTATGACCAAGCGGAGAATCCAGCGAAAAGGTCTATAGGGGTCTCCCACATCAAAAACGACTTGTCCAAGAAAATGGAAAGTAAATTGCATGTAAATTTAATAAGTACAAGTTATAACCAGGGTTTCATATTGCCACGTGTCCAAATAATCTCATTGGTTCCTGCAAAATAGGCAGTTTACGGTTTCATTTTTTAATCCTATTTTCATATTTCATAGTTTCCATTTTTTTTTAGTTGGGAATTTAGGGTTTATTGGGATTGATGCTCTCCGAGCTGTTGATGGTTCGATATTCACTGTATCACCTGGGACCAATCCCCAGGCTACTCTTTTTATGCTTGGACGGTCAGTGTTTGTTGTTATCTTAATGCTTGAGTCTTGCAGGATTGATGACTGGGAGAGGGGTTGACAATTTGTTGGTTTGTTTTTGCAGGTATGTTGGTATGAATGAAGATAGTTAGAGAGAGAATGAGAAAGAGTTGACCACTTACCCTGTTGTGACAAAAGGAAGTATAAGCTCACTTTGCTGCTAGCCATCTACTAGTATTTCCTGTTCTGCTTTTCTTTTTGGGTTTTTCCTGTGATGTGTACTTATGTCTTTGAAGATACAGAGAAGGCTAGTTTAGGAGGCTAATTCATTTAAAGAAAAAAAAGTTTAGCCACAGTGGGATGACTAGGCAGGAAGCTAGAGATGCAGCTCGTCTGCACATTGGCGATACGTGTTTGCTGGATTTTTAAATCAATTAACAACGTAATTGTTGGGGTTACATTGTCCGTCGTGGTGTGAACCCATTAACTAGGGTTTTAGAATACTCAATCAAGAAGTTTTGGAATGGTGTTCAGGTTGATGAGCCGGAACCTGAAATAGTTTCCAATGAACCACTACCCACACCAAAAATATTGCCTGGGGCTGATGCTTACAGTGATGTGACCTTCTAGTATTCTTTGGGGCTACCCAGAATCTATAGTGACATGTGATTTATGTTAAATACGGCATCACAGTCGCTGCAGTGGCATTGAGGGTGCTGAAGCTGTGCCACCACAGTTTTGTTTGTTTGTTCACACAGGGCGAATGCGGGGGCTACGTCCACGGTTTTAGCCTTAAGCTAGGTTGAGCTATAGTTCTTGTATTGGGCGAACCAAAGCGTTAAATAGCGCCATTTAGTGGCATGCAGGGAGTAGTCGTCTTGTTGCTAATAGGTGCGACTCTGTGAGTTGACAACAATACACTGCGGTATGTGTGAGTCAAGATTTTCCTTACGGATCCGAAGGAACAATTTGAATTACTGCAGACTAGTTTCCTCCCCCCGCGGATGCGTATTTCCTACCATTGAAGGAAATAGATCAAACTGCTAATCCCACCCACGCCGTAAACGGATGCCCTATCTGATCCATTTGAAATCCAGCCGGGGGTCTTCGAGCCTTGTTACGAACTAGAGTCCTAAAGAAAAGCGACCCCAATCCCTCCCCACAAAGGTGGCGCTTGTGAGTCAACGTTGACACTTTAAATCTATGTTTGGCATCCTGGGACAGTAGTCCTAGGTACTGAAGTGACTCCCGGGTAGAGAAAGTGCTGGCAGAAAGGAACTCTCAAAGCATGGAGTTTCGCCAGGCGAAGCTCTTATCCCCAAAGGAATTCACTCTCTTTCTCAGATGCGGCCTTACCTAGGCCCCTTCTTCTAGCCTTTCACTTGTCGGCTTAAGCTTCCTGCTAATTAATAGATACCTGCTTGCTTACGGGCAATCTTTCCTAGAATGTGTCTGTTAAACAAATCCCTAACCTCATCCCTTCCCCTAGCGCCTTCCTACCCGAGAATGAAAGAAGAAATAGGGCTTTGCCCGCTCTATTCTATTCCGAAAGAGGAGATTCGTGCAATGCCCAAGGTTTATAATCCATGTGCCAATGTCATGTCAAAGCTGAAAAGAGAAGAGCCAAGGATGGGATGGAGGTTTCGACGAGCCCAGCGTCGGCAGGTAAAGAAACCTCTCTTTAAGCAGCAAAACAAAACAAGAGTTGCTGTGGGAGAAGTCTCAGTTGAGAGAGTTTCATCGGCCTTTAGTACCTTCAAACTTTCAATCCCAAATTCCCCCGGTTCTATGGGGGAAAGCTCAATCCCAACGGTATTCTTATTCAAGTAGTTAACATTTCGCTTCGGTAAGCATTCCTTTAGCAAGTGCTTACGCCCTTGCTTCTTACCATATAACATACTCTTTATATTCTCCGATCGGGTCATTTTAATAGATGTTATTAGCTTATTTCAAAGGAAGATTCAAGAGCATAAAGCTACGTCCAGCCAGCCAAAAAGAAAGACGAAAAATGTTGTTACATTTCCCTCTTGCAGGATACTATAAGCTCAAGACGGATGGCAGTTCCAAAGGAAATCCAGGTCCAGCTGGGTTTGGAGGAGTCATTAGAGATGACCAAGGAAAGTGGATTCATGGGTTGGTCAAATTGGGGTAATTAGAAGTCTAGCTTCCTATCTTATATGGCCTAGTTTGCTCTAACCTTCCAGTCAACAAGGAGCAAGTAGCAGCTATTACATTCCAGAAACTACCCTTCCCACATACAACTGCACTAAACAAGAGGAGCTACAAGCCAAGCTATTCCATTAGAACCTGTCCTTACCTTTTAGAGCTATCACTTGAGAGAGATTATTTGATATATTACATCCTAGCGTGCTCTAACCATAAAGGAATTATTAAACATCCAACTACCAAGCTATAAGAAGAGAGGAGAGCTACTAGCAGCTAGGCTACATTCCCATATAGCTACTATAGCTAATAGAAAGGGCAGACTTAGCTCAGTATGGAGGGCAGACTACCTTCTTACAGAGTGCTCTATCCCTAGAAGAGCATACATTTTAGCATAATATCTTTCTTTGGAAATGATATGATACTCGATCTAGATACCTAGCTACTAGAAAAGGAATAATAACATATAGCTAAAATGCCTAAGGGCCGGGAAAGCTGCTCCTTGCATGTATAGTGTGTGGTAGGAAATGATCTTAGTCAGAGGCTCTTGCTCCTGCACGCACCTAAAGGTACAGTGTCTAAAAGCTCCTTCTGCTCTTGGTTGGTAACGAAAGCAGCTTTTAGCTGTTGTAACGACTCGGCTGCATCAGTTGTGGGAATAAGTAACCTACCAATAGTTTATTATCCTCGTTTGCTATTGAATCAACTGCTGGCGGAAGGTTTCCAGGAAATGAATCAGAGGTAGTCAAATAAAAGATGGAAGGAAGACAGGGAGCATCATGTGATTAGTTCGAGGCGCTAGCTGTACTCTTTTGAGTAGCAGTGGTGGTACTTACTTTCGGTGGTCTATCTTATTGTTGTATCCCGTCTGCTTCTGTTTAAGTAAGGAATAACGGCAACTAGTTGAATGGCACTGGCACCTCTAGTTAAGCTGTCTCAATGCGTTTTGGCTCATCTAAAGTCAAATGTCATACCCGTAAAGAAGCAACCTAATAAACTCGGAAAGAGATAACAAAGATAGAAGCACACCTTCATTTGGGCAAATCCTTAAGATAAGGATGCTCCCCTTCCGTAAGTCTGATCTACTTATCAGGATGGACCCATATGCTATTTTGCATAAGTGGTAGGCTCTTTGCCCACATAAGGAGTTTGGGTCGGCATTAAATAACCGAACGAATGTCATGTCCCGAGGCCTCAGCCGAGTTCCTTCTAATCTTTGGAAGCTTATTTTCCCTCTTCTGGGCCGCTACTTGCTGTTTGTCCTTCTTGGTGGGTTTGAAACCTAACCCGTGGGCCTTCTCGTCATTCACCTGTATCGGCTCCAACCTTACTTGCAAATTATTACCCAACCCAGAATCTTGTTTATAACCACTGTTCAACATCACCTTAGCAACCATCATGCTATTGGCGGAAATCTTGGGTCTTGCTGGGACTGATCCTTCTGCGACATAATTTGCTTGAACAAGCTCGAATGCCTTCCACGCATTCGGGACTATGTCGTTGTTCTCCACGTCTATGTAAGGAATTGCTGGGGATCGGAGGACTATCAGGTCTTCTTCTGCATGAACTGTTACCAGATGATCCCGAACGATGTATTTTATTTTATGATGAAGGCTTGAGGGGACCGCCCCCGCAGAATGAACCCACGGACGTCCTGGGAGAAAGTTGTATGTTTCGGGGATGTCCTGCACTTGAAATTCCACGTCGAAAGTGTATGGCCCTATTTCCACTGGTAAATCGATGTCACCGAGACTTTGCTTCTTCGACCCATCAAAGGCACGAATTGTAATGTCGCTGGGGCGGATGGTTGACACATCAATTCCTAACTTCATAATAGTGACCAATGGACATACGTTGATGCCTGAGCCATTATCGATCAGCACTCTTTCTACCACCATTTCATTGCACATTACTTGGATATGTAAGGCCCTATTTTATTGTGTCCCGTACCCTCATCATCAGTAAATTAGGATAGTGTTTGAAGCGGCCTACCAGATGCTGAAATTTTTAAAGATAGATGTTGTGTGGCACGTGTGTGCCGCATTCAATACTTTGAACAATGCTGAGCGATGCACTTCCAATGCCACTAGGAGACCCAGAATGGATATTTGTGCAGGTATTTGGTTGAGCTGTTCTACCACAGTATATTCACTCTTCCGGATAATCTTGAGGAATTCCGCAATTTCTTCTATTGAATATAGAAATATGTAGGAGTCAGTGGGGCTTTCTTTGTATGGAACAATGCCATTGATTGTAGAGAAAGTGAACAAGTAGTCCCGTCCGGAATGAGAGATTTTGGGCTCACCTAGGATATGTAGTAGAATATCCTTTTTTTCAAGTAAAGTAGGGGCTCAATACTGAATAGGAAGGGAATGGGCGAGGAAGGTATATATTTAGTCAGGAGATGGACTTTCACTACCACTACTTAGGCCGCGATGATCAGTTAGATAGAGGATAGCAAAAGGACGGACCGTGGGCATGCCTCTACAATAGCCCAAAGAGAAAGTCAACCATTACTGACTGACTTAAAGGAAGTGAGGGAATCAAGCCGGTGAATTAGAGTTAATACTAGAGTAGCTCACCTCAGCCTGAAACTTATAATAGATAGAGTTGGAGTACGTAGTGAGAGTAAAGGTCAAGGTTGATTGATGAGTTCAGTGGACAGGACGATCGATGTGAGGCCTAGGTCAAGGTAGGAAGTAAAAGTGTGACTTCCCCCGTAGTTGGGGGCGGGGGTTAACCGTCCGATTCGACAATGAACACTAAATGAAACAGGAAAATCAAAGAAGTTTCTCACCCACCTACGATTGATTGGAGACATATTCAGTAGGTCCTCCTTCCCTAGAGAATTGAATTCCAGTGCGTCTTGCTTAGATCGTATTTTATTTCCGTTACTCCTGAATAGTGAAAGATTGAGCCTCCTTCGAACCTTCTTCTCGACTCGTCGCTCGCGCCACCCCTGCTCCAGCTATCCTAGCCTCTGCATTGCATCATTTATTGCGGCAGGAGATAAAGCTTCAGGATAAACACCTGAATCAACGGCTTACAGGACTATGGAATACTGGGCGTCACTGCTATATGTTGTTGCTGATAGCATTGCTGCTTCTTCAGGTGCCTTTGCCCTCGTTGCCTCTCGTACTCATCCCCTTCCCACTACCGCTGCTTTTGGTGCTGCTAGCTCCGCCCGTTCAACCGGCCGGATCTAATCTATATATGCGAGAACAGACTTGCTGGAAACGGCTTGTATTTTAGGAAAAGACTCCTTTTCTCAATTTTCTATTGAATGAAAAAGAAAATGTGGATTCGGCTAGGTCTTATCCGAGAATAGCCCTTATACCGTTCGTCCTGTTTTGAGCATGGGTACAAAAAGTATTTAGAATGTGCTCATTTTTTAATAGCATCCACTAGGACCATAGAGAAGCCAGGGGGAGCAAGAATAAACGCGATCGGAGGTCGTTTGGATGTTTGACGACCCCATTGTACCGTTCGTCCTGTTTTGAGCATGGTTACAAAAAGTACTCAGAATCTGCTCATTTTTTAGCAGCAGCCATTACCATAGAGAATCGTGGGGGAGCAAGAACGAACGTGGTCGGAGGTCGTATAGGAATAATCGAGTCAGAGGGAGTGCCATCCCCTTCCCCTGATCAAACGCCAGAAAACACCAAAAATCATAAAATTAAAGCCCATAAAATAGAAAATAAGTGTGCTCATAAATAATACAATGAGAGCACGCTCAGCAAGACTATAATGTATCTCTGCTCCATGGTACGCAGGACGTCAATCTCGTTGGGACAGAACTGTGCATTACCCAATCATCCTATGCTACAAACCAGCGGCTGCCTCCACATATGGTCTTATTGGTTGGTGTTAAAAAATGAGCAGATTCTGAATACTTTATGTACCCATGCTCAAAACGGGACGAACGGTACAACGGTGTAGTAAAACATCCAAACGACATCCGATTGCGATCGTTCTAGCTCCCCCTGGCTTCTCTATGGTCCTACTGGCTGCTGTTAAAAAATGAGCAGATTCGGAGTCGTTTTTGTACCCATGCTCAAAACATGACGAACGGTACAATGGAGTTGTAAAACATCCAAACGACCTCTGATCGCATTCGATCTTACTTCCCCGGGCTTCTCTATGGTCCTACTGGCTGCTGTTAAAAAATGAGGAGATTCTGAATACTTTTTGTACCCATGCCCAAAACAGGCGAACGGTAAAATGGGGTCGTAAAACATCCAATCGACCTCTGATCGGGTTTGTTCTTACTCCCACTAGCTTCTCTATGGTCCTACTGGCAGCTGTGAAAGATGAGCAGATTCTGAATAATATTTGTACCCATGCTCCAAACGGGACTAACGGTAAAACGGGGTCGTAAAACATCCAAACGACCTCCGATCGCGTTCGTTCTTGCTCTCCCAAGATTCTCTATGGTCCTACTGGCAGTTGTGAAAAATGAGCAGATTCTGAATACTTTTTGTACCCATGCCCAAAACAGACGAATGGTAAAACGGGGTCGTAAAACATCCAAACGACCTCTGATCATGTTTGTTCTTGCACCCGCTGGCTTCTCTATGGTCATACTGGATACTGTTAAATAATGAGCAGATTCAGAGTAGTTTTTGTACCCATGTTCAAAACAGGACGAACGGTACAATGGGGTCATAAAACATCCAAACGACTTCTGATCGCGTTCGTTCTTGCTCCCCCGGTCTTCTCTATGGTCGTATTGGCTGCTATTAAAAAAATGAGCAGTTTCTGAATACTATTTGTACCCATGCTCAAAACGGGACAAACGGTACAACGGGGTCGTCAAACATCCAAACGACCTCTGATCGCGTTTGTTCTTGCTCCCCTTGGCTTCTCTATGGTCTTACTGGATGCTATTAAAAAATGAACTGATTCTGAACAGTTTTTGTACCCATGCTTAAAACGGGACGAAGGGTAAAATGGGGTCGTAAAACATCCAATCGACATCCGATCATCGTTTTTGTACCCATGCTCAAAAAGGGACTAACGGTAAAACGGGGTCGTAAAACATCCAAACGACCTCCGATCATGTTTGTTCTTGCTCCCCCTGGCTTCTCTATGGTCCTACTGGATGCTATTAAAAAATGAACAAATTCTGAACACTTTTTGTACCCATGCTTAAAACGGGACGAACGGTAAAATGGGGTCGTAAAACATCCAAACGACCTCCGATAACGTTCGTTCTTGCTCCCCCACGCTTCTCTATGGTCCTACTGGCTGCTGTTAAAAAAGGAGCAGATTCTGAATAATAGTTGTACCCATGCTCAAAACGGGACTTACGGTAAAACGGGGTCGTAAAACATCCAAACGACCTCCGATCGCGTTCGTTCTTGCTCCCCTTGCTTCTCTATGGTCCTATTGGCTGCTGTTAAAAAATGAGCAAATTCTGAATAGTTTTTGTACCCTTGCCCAAAACGGGACGAACGGTAAAACGGGGTCTTAAAACATCCAAACGACCTCTGATCGGGTTTGTTCTTGCTCCCCCTGGCTTCTCTATGGTCCTACTGGATGCTATTAAAAAAATGAACAGATTCTGAACACTTTTTGTACCCATGCTTAAAACGGGACGAACGGTAAAACATCCAAACGACATCAGATCACGTTTGTTCTTGCTCCCCCGGGCTTCTCTATGGTCGTACTGGTTGCTGTTAAAAAATGAAATACTTTTTGTAAGCATGCTCAAAACGGGATTAACGGTACAATGGGGTCGTAAAACATCCAAACGACCTCCGATCACGTTCGTTCTTGCTCCCCCACGATTCTCTATGGTCCTACTGGGTGCTGTTAAAAAAAGAGCAGCATCTAAATACTCTTCGTACCCATGCTCAAAACGGGACTAACTGTAAAACGGGGTCGTAAAACATCCAAACGACCTTGGACAACGTTCGCTCTTGCTCCCTCACACTTCTCTATGGTTCTAATGGCTGCTGTTAAAAAATGAGCAGATTCGGAGTCGTTTTTGTACCCATGCTCAAAACATGACGAACGGTACAATGGAGAGTTGTAAAACATCCAAACGACCTCTGATCGCATTCGATCTTACTTCCCCGGGCTTCTCTATGGTCCTACTGGCTGCTGTTTAAAAATGAGGAGATTCTGAATACTTTTTGTACCCATGCCCAAAACAGGCGAACGGTAAAATGGGGTCGTAAAACAACCAATCGACCTCTGATCGGGTTTGTTCTTACTCCCACTAGCTTCTCTATGGTCCTACTGGCAGCTGTGAAAAATGAGCAGATTCTGAATAATATTTGTACCCATGCTCCAAACGGGACTAACGGTAAAACGGGGTCGTAAAACATCCAAACGACCTCCGATCGCGTTCGTTCTTGCTCTCCCAAGATTCTCTATGGTCATACTAGATACTGTTAAATAATGAGCAGATTCAGAGTAGTTTTTGTACCCATGTTCAAAACAGGACGAACGGTACAATGGGGTCATAAAACATCCAAACGACTTCTGATCGCGTTCGTTCTTGCTCCCCCGGTCTTCTCTATGGTCGTACTGGCTGCTATTAAAAAAATGAGCAGTTTCTGAATACTATTTGTACCCATGCTCAAAACGGGACAAACGGTACAACGGGGTCGTCAAACATCCAAACGACCTCTGATCGCGTTTGTTCTTGCTCCCCTTGGCTTCTCTATGGTCTTACTGGATGCTATTAAAAAATGAACTGATTCTGAACAGTTTTTGTACCCATGCTTAAAACGGGACGAAGGGTAAAATGGGATCGTAAAACATCCAATCGACATCCGATCATCGCGTTTGTTCTTGGTCCCCCGGGCTTCTCTATTGTCGTACTGGCTGCTGTTAAAAAATGAGCAACATCTAAATAGTTTTTGTACCCATGCTCAAAACGGGACTAACGGTAAAACGGGGTCGTAAAACATCCAAACGACCTCCGATCGCGTTCGTTCTTGCTCTCCAAAGATTCTCTATGGTCCTATTTGCTGCTGTTAAAAAATGAGCAGATTCTGAATACTTTTTGTACCCATGCCCAAAACAGACGAACGGTAAAACGGGGTCGTAAAATATCGAAACAACCTATGATCATGTTTGTTCTTGCTCCCCTAAGCTTCTCTATGGTCCTACTGGATGCAATTAAAAAATGAACAAATTCTGAACACTTTTTGTACCCATGCTTAAAACGGGACGAACGGTAAAATGGGGTCGTAAAACATCCAAACGACATCGATCGCGTTTGTTCTTGGTCCCCTAGGCTTCTCTATTGTCGTACTGGCTGCTGTTAAAAAATGAGCAGCATCTAAATAGTTTTTGTACCCATGCTCAAAACGGGACTAACGGTAAAACGGGGTCGTAAAACATCCAAACGACCTCCGATCACGTTCGTTCTTGCTCCCCCACGCTTCTCTATGGTCCTACTGGCTGCTGTTAAAAAAGGAGCAGATTCTGAATAATAGTTGTACCCATGCTCAAAACAGGACTTACGGTAAAACGGGGTCGTAAAACATCCAAACGACCTCCGATCGCGTTCGTTCTTGCTCCCCTTGCTTCTCTATGGTCCTATTGGCTGCTGTTAAAAAATGAGCAAATTCTGAATAGTTTTTGTACCCTTGCCCAAAACGGGACGAACGGTAAAACGGGGTCTTAAAACATCCAAACGACCTCTGATCGGGTTTGTTCTTCCTCCCCCTGGCTTCTCTATGGTCCTACTGGATGCTATTAAAAAAATGAACAGATTATGAACACTTTTTGTACACATGCTTAAAACGGGACGAACGGTAAAACATCCAAACGACATCAGATCACGTTTGTTCTTGCTCCCCCGGGCTTCTCTATGGTCGTACTGGTTGCTGTTAAAAAATGAAATACTTTTTGTAAGCATGCTCAAAACGGGATTAACGGTACAATGGGGTCGTAAAACATCCAAACGACCTCCGATCACGTTCGTTCTTGCTCCCCCACGATTCTCTATGGTCCTACTGGGTGCTGTTAAAAAAAGAGCAGCATCTAAATACTCTTCGTACCCATGCTCAAAACGGGACTAACTGTAAAACGGGGTCGTAAAACATCCAAACGACCTTGGACAACGTTCGCTCTTGCTCCCTCACACTTCTCTATGGTCCTAATGGCTGCTGTTAAAAAATGAGCAGATTCGGAGTCGTTTTTGTACCCATGCTCAAAACATGACGAACGGTACAATGGAGAGTTGTAAAACATCCAAACGACCTCTGATCGCATTCGATCTTACTTCCCCGGGCTTCTCTATGGTCCTACTGGCTGCTGTTAAAAAATGAGGAGATTCTGAATACTTTTTGTACCCATGCCCAAAACAGGCGAACGGTAAAATGGGGTCGTAAAACATCCAATCGACCTCTGATCGGGTTTGTTCTTACTCCCACTAGCTTCTCTATGGTCCTACTGGCAGCTGTGAAAAATGAGCAGATTCTGAATAATATTTGTACCCATGCTCCAAACGGGACTAACGGTAAAACTGGGTCGTAAAACATCCAAACGACCTCCGATCGCGTTCGTTCTTGCTCTCCCAAGATTCTCTATGGTCCTACTGGCAGTTGTGAAAAATGAGCAGATTCTGAATACTTTTTGTACCCATGCCCAAAACAGACGAATGGTAAAACGGGGTCGTAAAACATCCAAACGACCTCTGATCATGTTTGTTCTTGCACCCGCTGGCTTCTCTATGGTCATACTGGATACTGTTAAATAATGAGCAGATTCAGAGTAGTTTTTGTACCCATGTTCAAAACAGGACGAACGGTACAATGGGGTCATAAAACATCCAAACGACTTCTGATCGCGTTCGTTCTTGCTCCCCCGGTCTTCTCTATGGTCGTATTGGCTGCTATTAAAAAAATGAGCAGTTTCTGAATACTATTTGTACCCATGCTCAAAACGGGACAAACGGTACAACGGGGTCGTCAAACATCCAAACGACCTCTGATCGCGTTTGTTCTTGCTCCCCTTGGCTTCTCTATGGTCTTACTGGATGCTATTAAAAAATGAACTGATTCTGAACAGTTTTTGTACCCATGCTTAAAACGGGACGAAGGGTAAAATGGGGTCGTAAAACATCCAATCGACATCCGATCATCGTTTTTGTACCCATGCTCAAAAAGGGACTAACGGTAAAACGGGGTCGTAAAACATCCAAACGACCTCCGATCATGTTTGTTCTTGCTCCCCCTGGCTTCTCTATGGTCCTACTGGATGCTATTAAAAAATGAACAAATTCTGAACACTTTTTGTACCCATGCTTAAAACGGGACGAACGGTAAAATGGGGTCGTAAAACATCCAAACGACCTCCGATAACGTTCGTTCTTGCTCCCCCACGCTTCTCTATGGTCCTACTGGTTGCTGTTAAAAAAGGAGCAGATTCTGAATAATAGTTGTACCCATGCTCAAAACGGGACTTACGGTAAAACGGGGTCGTAAAACATCCAAACGACCTCCGATCGCGTTCGTTCTTGCTCCCCTTGCTTCTCTATGGTCCTATTGGCTGCTGTTAAAAAATGAGCAAATTCTGAATAGTTTTTGTACCCTTGCCCAAAACGGGACGAACGGTAAAACGGGGTCTTAAAACATCCAAACGACCTCTGATCGGGTTTGTTCTTCCTCCCCCTGGCTTCTCTATGGTCCTACTGGATGCTATTAAAAAAATGAACAGATTATGAACACTTTTTGTACACATGCTTAAAACGGGACGAACGGTAAAACATCCAAACGACATCAGATCACGTTTGTTCTTGCTCCCCCGGGCTTCTCTATGGTCGTACTGGTTGCTGTTAAAAAATGAAATACTTTTTGTAAGCATGCTCAAAACGGGATTAACGGTACAATGGGGTCGTAAAACATCCAAACGACCTCCGATCACGTTCGTTCTTGCTCCCCCACGATTCTCTATGGTCCTACTGGGTGCTGTTAAAAAAAGAGCAGCATCTAAATACTCTTCGTACCCATGCTCAAAACGGGACTAACTGTAAAACGGGGTCGTAAAACATCCAAACGACCTTGGACAACGTTCGCTCTTGCTCCCTCACACTTCTCTATGGTCCTAATGGCTGCTGTTAAAAAATGAGCAGATTCGGAGTCGTTTTTGTACCCATGCTCAAAACATGACGAACGGTACAATGGAGAGTTGTAAAACATCCAAACGACCTCTGATCGCATTCGATCTTACTTCCCCGGGCTTCTCTATGGTCCTACTGGCTGCTGTTAAAAAATGAGGAGATTCTGAATACTTTTTGTACCCATGCCCAAAACAGGCGAACGGTAAAATGGGGTCGTAAAACATCCAATCGACCTCTGATCGGGTTTGTTCTTACTCCCACTAGCTTCTCTATGGTCCTACTGGCAGCTGTGAAAAATGAGCAGATTCTGAATAATATTAGTACCCATGCTCCAAACGGGACTAACGGCAAAACGGGGTCGTAAAACATCCAAACGACCTCCGATCGCGTTCGTTCTTGCTCTCCCAAGATTCTCTATGGTCCTACTGGCAGCTGTGAAAAATGAGCAGATTCTGAATACTTTTTGTACCCATGCCCAAAACAGACGAATGGTAAACCGGGGTCGTAAAACATCCAAACGACCTCTGATCATGTTTGTTCTTGCACCCGCTGGCTTCTCTATGGTCATACTGGATACTGTTAAATAATGAGCAGATTCAGAGTAGTTTTTGTACCCATGTTCAAAACAGGACGAACGGTACAATGGGGTCATAAAACATCCAAACGACCTCTGATCGCGTTCGTTCTTGCTCCCCCGGTCTTCTCTATGGTCGTACTGGCTGCTATTAAAAAAATGAGCAGTTTCTGAATACTATTTGTACCCATGCTCAAAACGGGACAAACGGTACAACGGGGTCGTCAAACATCCAAACGACCTCTGATCGCGTTTGTTCTTGCTCCCCTTGGCTTCTCTATGGTCTTACTGGATGCTATTAAAAAATGAACTGATTCTGAACAGTTTTTGTACCCATGCTTAAAACGGGACGAAGGGTAAAATGGGGTCGTAAAACATCCAATCGACATCCGATCATCGCGTTTGTTCTTGGTCCCCCGGGCTTCTCTATTGTCGTACTGGCTGCTGTTAAAAAATGAGCAACATCTAAATAGTTTTTGTACCCATGCTCAAAACGGGACTAACGGTAAAACGGGGTCGTAAAACATCCAAACGACCTCCGATCGCGTTCGTTCTTGCTCTCCAAAGATTCTCTATGGTCCTATTTTCTGCTGTTAAAAAATGAGCAGATTCTGAATACTTTTTGTACCCATGCCCAAAACAGACGAACGGTAAAACGGGGTCGTAAAATATCCAAACGACCTTTGATCATGTTTGTTCTTGCTCCCCCTGGCTTCTCTATGGTCCTACTGGATGCTATTAAAAAATGAACAAATTCTGAACACTTTTTGTACCCATGCTTAAAACGGGACGAACGGTAAAACGGGGTCGCGTTTGTTCTTGGTCCCCTAGGCTTCTCTATTGTCGTACTGGCTGCTGTTAAAAAATGAGCAGCATCTAAATAGTTTTTGTACCCATGCTCAAAACGGGACTAACGGTAAAACGGGGTCGTAAAACATCCAAACGACCTCCGATCACGTTCGTTCTTGCTCCCCCACGCTTCTCTATGGTCCTACTGGCTGCTGTTAAAAAACGAGCAGATTCTGAATAATAGTTGTACCCATGCTCAAAACGGGACTTACGGTAAAACGGGGTCGTAAAACATCCAAACGACCTCCGATCTTCGTTCGTTCTTGCTCCCCTTGCTTCTCTATGGTCCTACTGGATGCTATTAAAAAATGAACAGATTCTGAACAGTTTTTGTACCCATGCTTAAAACGGGACGAAGGGTAAAATGGGGTCGTAAAACATCCAATCGACATCCGATCATCGCCTTTGTTCTTGCTCCCCCGGGCTTCTCTATGGTCCTACTGGATGCTATTAAAAAATGAACAGATTCTGAACACTTTTTGTACCCATGCTTAAAACGGGACGAACGGTAAAACGGGGTCGTAAAACATCCAAACGACATCAGATCACGTTTGTTCTTGCTCCCCCGGGCTTCTCTATGGTCGTACTGGTTGCTGTTAAAAAATGAAATACTTTTTGTAAGCATGCTCAAAACGGGATTAACGGTACAATGGGGTCGTAAAACATCCAAACGACCTCCGATCACGTTCGTTCTTGCTCCCCCACGATTCTCTATGGTCCTACTGGGTGCTGTTAAAAAAAGAGCAGCATCTAAATACTCTTCGTACCCATGCTCAAAACGGGACTAACTGTAAAACGGGGTCGTAAAACATCCAAACGACCTTGGACAACGTTCGCTCTTGCTCCCTCACACTTCTCTATGGTCCTAATGGCTGCTGTTAAAAAATGAGCAGATTCGGAGTCGTTTTTGTACCCATGCTCAAAACATGACGAACGGTACAATGGAGAGTTGTAAAACATCCAAACGACCTCTGATCGCATTCGATCTTACTTCCCCGGGCTTCTCTATGGTCCTACTGGCTGCTGTTAAAAAATGAGGAGATTCTGAATACTTTTTGTACCCATGCCCAAAACAGGCGAACGGTAAAATGGGGTCGTAAAACATCCAATCGACCTCTGATCGGGTTTGTTCTTACTCCCACTAGCTTCTCTATGGTCCTACTGGCAGCTGTGAAAAATGAGCAGATTCTGAATAATATTTGTACCCATGCTCCAAACGGGACTAACGGTAAAACGGGGTCGTAAAACATCCAAACGACCTCCGATCGCGTTCGTTCTTGCTCTCCCAAGATTCTCTATGGTCCTACTGGCAGCTGTGAAAAATGAGCAGATTCTGAATACTTTTTGTACCCATGCCCAAAACAGACGAATGGTAAACCGGGGTCGTAAAACATCCAAACGACCTCTGATCATGTTTGTTCTTGCACCCGCTGGCTTCTCTATGGTCATACTGGATACTGTTAAATAATGAGCAGATTCAGAGTAGTTTTTGTACCCATGTTCAAAACAGGACGAACGGTACAATGGGGTCATAAAACATCCAAACGACCTCTGATCGCGTTCGTTCTTGCTCCCCCGGTCTTCTCTATGGTCGTACTGGCTGCTATTAAAAAAATGAGCAGTTTCTGAATACTATTTGTACCCATGCTCAAAACGGGACAAACGGTACAACGGGGTCGTCAAACATCCAAACGACCTCTGATCGCGTTTGTTCTTGATCCCCTTGGCTTCTCTATGGTCTTACTGGATGCTATTAAAAAATGAACTGATTCTGAACAGTTTTTGTACCCATGCTTAAAACGGGACGAAGGGTAAAATGGGGTCGTAAAACATCCAATCGACATCCGATCATCGCGTTTGTTCTTGGTCCCCCGGGCTTCTCTATTGTCGTACTGGCTGCTGTTAAAAAATGAGCAACATCTAAATAGTTTTTGTACCCATGCTCAAAACGGGACTAACGGTAAAACGGGGTCGTAAAACATCCAAACGACCTCCGATCGCGTTCGTTCTTGCTCTCCAAAGATTCTCTATGGTCCTATTTTCTGCTGTTAAAAAATGAGCAGATTCTGAATACTTTTTGTACCCATGCCCAAAACAGACGAACGGTAAAACGGGGTCGTAAAATATCCAAACGACCTTTGATCATGTTTGTTCTTGCTCCCCCTGGCTTCTCTATGGTCCTACTGGATGCTATTAAAAAATGAACAAATTCTGAACACTTTTTGTACCCATGCTTAAAACGGGACGAACGGTAAAACGGGGTCGCGTTTGTTCTTGGTCCCCTAGGCTTCTCTATTGTCGTACTGGCTGCTGTTAAAAAATGAGCAGCATCTAAATAGTTTTTGTACCCATGCTCAAAACGGGACTAACGGTAAAACGGGGTCGTAAAACATCCAAACGACCTCCGATCACGTTCGTTCTTGCTCCCCCACGCTTCTCTATGGTCCTACTGGCTGCTGTTAAAAAACGAGCAGATTCTGAATAATAGTTGTACCCATGCTCAAAACGGGACTTACGGTAAAACGGGGTCGTAAAACATCCAAACGACCTCCGATCTTCGTTCGTTCTTGCTCCCCTTGCTTCTCTATGGTCCTACTGGATGCTATTAAAAAATGAACAGATTCTGAACAGTTTTTGTACCCATGCTTAAAACGGGACGAAGGGTAAAATGGGGTCGTAAAACATCCAATCGACATCCGATCATCGCCTTTGTTCTTGGTCCCCCGGGCTTCTCTATTGTCGTACTGGCTGCTGTTAAAAAATGAGCAACATCAAAATAGTTTTTGTACCCATGCTCAAAACGGGACTAACGGTAAAACGGGGTCGTAAAACATCCAAACGACCTCCGATCGCGTTCGTTCTTGCTCTCCCAAGATTCTCTATGGTCCTATTTGCTGCTGTTAAAAAATGAGCAGATTCTGAATACTTTTTGTACCCTTGCCCAAAACAGACGAACGGTAAAACGGGGTCGTAAAATATCAAAACGACCTCTGATCATGTTTGTTCTTGCTCCCCTTAGCTTCTCTATGGTCCTACTGGATGCTATTAAAAAATGAACAAATTCTGAACACTTTTTGTACCCATGCTTAAAACGGGAAGAACGGTAAAATGGGGTCGTAAAACATCCAAACGACATCCGATCGTGTTTGTTCTTGGTCCCCTAGGCTTCTCTATTGTCGTACTTGCTGCTGTTAAAAAATGAGCAGCATCTAAATAGTTTTTGTACCCATGCTCAAAACGGGACTAACGGTAAAACGGGGTCGTAAAACATCCAAACGACGTCCGATCGTGTTCGTTCTTGCTCCCCTCGCTTCTCTATGGTCCTATTGGCTGCTGTTAAAAAATGAGCAAATTCTGAATAGATTTTGTACCCTTGCCCAAAACGGGACGAACGGTAAAACGGGGTCTTAAAACATCCAAACGACCTCTGATCGGGTTTGTTCTTGCTCCCCTGGCTTCTCTATGGTCCTACTGGATACTATTAAAAAATGAACAGATTCTGAACACTTTTTGTACCCATGCTTAAAACGGGACGAACGGTAAAACGGGGTCGTAAAACATCCAAACGACATCAGATCACGTTTGTTCTTGCTCCCCCGGGCTTCTCTATGGTCGTACTGGTTGCTGATAAAAAATGAAATACTTTTTGTACCCATGCTCAAAACGGCATTAACGGTACAATGGGGTCGTAAAACATCCAAACGACCTCCGATCACGTTCGTTCTTGCTCCCCCACGATTCTCTATGGTCCTACTGGGTGCTGTTAAAAAAAGAGCAGTATCTAAATACTCTGCGTACCCATGCTCAAAACGGGACTAACGGTAAAACGGGGTCGTAAAACATCCAAACAACCTTGGACAACGTTCGCTCTTGCTCCCTCACACTTCTCTATGGTCCTAATGGCTGCTGTTAAAAAATGAGCAGATTCGGAGTCGTTTTTGTACCCATGCTCAAAACATGACGAACGGTACAATGGAGTTGTAAAACATCCAAACGACCTCTGATCGCATTCGATCTTACTTCCCCGGGCTTCTCTATGGTCCTACTGGCTACTGTTAAAAAATGAGGAGATTCTGAATACTTTTTGTACCCATGCCCAAAACAGGCGAACGGTAAAATGGGGTCGTAAAACATCTAATCGACCTCTGATCGGGTTTGTTCTTACTCCCACTAGCTTCTCTATGGTCCTACTGGCAGCTGTGAAAAATGAGCAGATTCTGAATAATATTTGTACCCATGCTCCAAACGGGACTAACGGTAAAACGGGGTCGTAAAACATCCAAACGACCTCCGATCGCGTTCGTTCTTGCTCTCCCAAGATTCTCTATGGTCCTACTGGCAGCTGTGAAAAATGAGCAGATTCTGAATACTTTTTGTACCCATGCCCAAAACAGACGAATGGTAAAACGGGGTCGTAAAACATCCAAACGACCTCTGATCATGTTTGTTCTTGCACCCGCTGGCTTCTCTATGGTCATACTGGATACTGTTAAATAATGAGCAGATTCAGAGTAGTTTTTGTACCCATGTTCAAAACAGGACGAACGGTACAATGGGGTCATAAAACATCCAAACGACCTCTGATCGCGTTCGTTCTTGTACCCATGCTCAAAACGGGACAAACGGTACAACGGGGTCGTCAAACATCCAAACGACCTCTGATCGCGTTTGTTCTTGCTCCCCTTGGCTTCTCTATGGTCTTACTGGATGCTATTAAAAAATGAACTGATTCTGAACAGTTTTTGTACCCATGCTTAAAACGGGACGAAGGGTAAAATGGGGTCGTAAAACATCCAATCGACATCCGATCATCGCGTTTGTTCTTGGTCCCCCGGGCTTCTCTATTGTCGTACTGACTGCTGTTAAAAAATGAGCAACATCTAAATAGTTTTTGTACCCATGCTCAAAACGGGACTAACGGTAAAACGGGGTCGTAAAACATCCAAACGACCTCCGATCGCGTTCGTTCTTCCTCTCCAAAGATTCTCTATGGTCCTATTTGCTGCTGTTAAAAAATGAGCAGATTCTGAATACTTTTTGTACCCATGCCCAAAACAGACGAACGGTAAAACGGGGTCGTAAAATATCCAAACGACCTTTGATCATGTTTGTTCTTGCTCCCCCTGGCTTCTCTATGGTCCTACTGGATGCTATTAAAAAATGAACAAATTCTGAACACTTTTTGTACCCATGCTTAAAACGGGACGAACGGTAAAACGGGGTCGCGTTTGTTCTTGGTCCCCTAGGCTTCTCTATTGTCGTACTGGCTGCTGTTAAAAAATGAGCAGCATCTAAATAGTTTTTGTACCCATGCTCAAAACGGGACTAACGGTAAAACGGGGTCGTAAAACATCCAAACGACCTCCGATCACGTTCGTTCTTGCTCCCCCACGCTTCTCTATGGTCCTACTGGCTGCTGTTAAAAAACGAGCAGATTCTGAATAATAGTTGTACCCATGCTCAAAACGGGACTTACGGTAAAACGGGGTCGTAAAACATCCAAACGACCTCCGATCTTCGTTCGTTCTTGCTCCCCTTGCTTCTCTATGGTCCTACTGGATGCTATTAAAAAATGAACAGATTCTGAACAGTTTTTGTACCCATGCTTAAAACGGGACGAAGGGTAAAATGGGGTCGTAAAACATCCAATCGACATCCGATCATCGCCTTTGTTCTTGCTCCCCCGGGCTTCTCTATGGTCCTACTGGATGCTATTAAAAAATGAACAGATTCTGAACACTTTTTGTACCCATGCTTAAAACGGGACGAACGGTAAAACGGGGTCGTAAAACATCCAAACGACATCAGATCACGTTTGTTCTTGCTCCCCCGGGCTTCTCTATGGTCGTACTGGTTGCTGTTAAAAAATGAAATACTTTTTGTAAGCATGCTCAAAACGGGATTAACGGTACAATGGGGTCGTAAAACATCCAAACGACCTCCGATCACGTTCGTTCTTGCTCCCCCACGATTCTCTATGGTCCTACTGGGTGCTGTTAAAAAAAGAGCAGCATCTAAATACTCTTTGTACCCATGCTCAAAACGGGACTAACTGTAAAACGGGGTCGTAAAACATCCAAACGACCTTGGACAACGTTCGCTCTTGCTCCCTCACACTTCTCTATGGTCCTAATGGCTGCTGTTAAAAAATGAGCAGATTCGGAGTCGTTTTTGTACCCATGCTCAAAACATGACGAACGGTACAATGGAGAGTTGTAAAACATCCAAACGACCTCTGATCGCATTCGATCTTACTTCCCCGGGCTTCTCTATGGTCCTACTGGCTGCTGTTAAAAAATGAGGAGATTCTGAATACTTTTTGTACCCATGCCCAAAATAGGCGAACGGTAAAATGGGGTCGTAAAACATCCAATCGACCTCTGATCGGGTTTGTTCTTACTCCCACTAGCTTCTCTATGGTCCTACTGGCAGCTGTGAAAAATGAGCAGATTCTGAATAATATTTGTACCCATGCTCCAAACGGGACTAACGGTAAAACGGGGTCGTAAAACATCCAAACGACCTCCGATCGCGTTCGTTCTTGCTCTCCCAAGATTCTCTATGGTCCTACTGGCAGCTGTGAAAAATGAGCAGATTCTGAATACTTTTTGTACCCATGCCCAAAACAGACGAATGGTAAACCGGGGTCGTAAAACATCCAAACGACCTCTGATCATGTTTGTTCTTGCACCCGCTGGCTTCTCTATGGTCATACTGGATACTGTTAAATAATGAGCAGATTCAGAGTAGTTTTTGTACCCATGTTCAAAACAGGACGAACGGTACAATGGGGTCATAAAACATCCAAACGACCTCTGATCGCGTTCGTTCTTGCTCCCCCGGTCTTCTCTATGGTCGTACTGGCTGCTATTAAAAAAATGAGCAGTTTCTGAATACTATTTGTACCCATGCTCAAAACGGGACAAACGGTACAACGGGGTCGTCAAACATCCAAACGACCTCTGATCGCGTTTGTTCTTGATCCCCTTGGCTTCTCTATGGTCTTACTGGATGCTATTAAAAAATGAACTGATTCTGAACAGTTTTTGTACCCATGCTTAAAACGGGACGAAGGGTAAAATGGGGTCGTAAAACATCCAATCGACATCCGATCATCGCGTTTGTTCTTGGTCCCCCGGGCTTCTCTATTGTCGTACTGGCTGCTGTTAAAAAATGAGCAACATCTAAATAGTTTTTGTACCCATGCTCAAAACGGGACTAACGGTAAAACGGGGTCGTAAAACATCCAAACGACCTCCGATCGCGTTCGTTCTTGCTCTCCAAAGATTCTCTATGGTCCTATTTTCTGCTGTTAAAAAATGAGCAGATTCTGAATACTTTCTGTACCCATGCCCAAAACAGACGAACGGTAAAACGGGGTCGTAAAATATCCAAACGACCTTTGATCATGTTTGTTCTTGCTCCCCCTGGCTTCTCTATGGTCCTACTGGATGCTATTAAAAAATGAACAAATTCTGAACACTTTTTGTACCCATGCTTAAAACGGGACGAACGGTAAAACGGGGTCGCGTTTGTTCTTGGTCCCCTAGGCTTCTCTATTGTCGTACTGGCTGCTGTTAAAAAATGAGCAGCATCTAAATAGTTTTTGTACCCATGCTCAAAACGGGACTAACGGTAAAACGGGGTCGTAAAACATCCAAACGACCTCCGATCACGTTCGTTCTTGCTCCCCCACGCTTCTCTATGGTCCTACTGGCTGCTGTTAAAAAACGAGCAGATTCTGAATAATAGTTGTACCCATGCTCAAAACGGGACTTACGGTAAAACGGGGTCGTAAAACATCCAAACGACCTCCGATCTTCGTTCGTTCTTGCTCCCCTTGCTTCTCTATGGTCCTACTGGATGCTATTAAAAAATGAACAGATTCTGAACAGTTTTTGTACCCATGCTTAAAACGGGACGAAGGGTAAAATGGGGTCGTAAAACATCCAATCGACATCCGATCATCGCCTTTGTTCTTGGTCCCCCGGGCTTCTCTATTGTCGTACTGGCTGCTGTTAAAAAATGAGCAACATCAAAATAGTTTTTGTACCCATGCTCAAAACGGGACTAACGGTAAAACGGGGTCGTAAAACATCCAAACGACCTCCGATCGCGTTCGTTCTTGCTCTCCCAAGATTCTCTATGGTCCTATTTGCTGCTGTTAAAAAATGAGCAGATTCTGAATACTTTTTGTACCCTTGCCCAAAACAGACGAACGGTAAAACGGGGTCGTAAAATATCAAAACGACCTCTGATCATGTTTGTTCTTGCTCCCCTTAGCTTCTCTATGGTCCTACTGGATGCTATTAAAAAATGAACAAATTCTGAACACTTTTTGTACCCATGCTTAAAACGGGAAGAACGGTAAAATGGGGTCGTAAAACATCCAAACGACATCCGATCGTGTTTGTTCTTGGTCCCCTAGGCTTCTCTATTGTCGTACTTGCTGCTGTTAAAAAATGAGCAGCATCTAAATAGTTTTTGTACCCATGCTCAAAACGGGACTAACGGTAAAACGGGGTCGTAAAACATCCAAACGACGTCCGATCGTGTTCGTTCTTGCTCCCCTCGCTTCCCTATGGTCCTATTGGCTGCTGTTAAAAAATGAGCAAATTCTGAATAGATTTTGTACCCTTGCCCAAAACGGGACGAACGGTAAAACGGGGTCTTAAAACATCCAAACGACCTCTGATCGGGTTTGTTCTTGCTCCCCTGGCTTCTCTATGGTCCTACTGGATGCTATTAAAAAATGAACAGATTCTGAACACTTTTTGTACCCATGCTTAAAACGGGACGAACGGTAAAACGGGGTCGTAAAACATCCAAACGACATCAGATCACGTTTGTTCTTGCTCCCCCGGGCTTCTCTATGGTCGTACTGGTTGCTGTTAAAAAATGAAATACTTTTTGTACCCATGCTCAAAACGGGATTAACGGTACAATGGGGTCGTAAAACATCCAAACGACCTCCGATCACGTTCGTTCTTGCTCCCCCACGATTCTCTATGGTCCTACTGGGTGCTGTTAAAAAAAGAGCAGTATCTAAATACTCTACGTACCCATGCTCAAAACGGGACTAACGGTAAAACGGGGTCGTAAAACATCCAAACGACCTTGGACAACGTTCGCTCTTGCTCCCTCACACTTCTCTATGGTCCTAATGGCTGCTGTTAAAAAATGAGCAGATTCGGAGTCGTTTTTGTACCCATGCTCAAAACATGACGAACGGTACAATGGAGTTGTAAAACATCCAAATGACCTCTGATCGCATTCGATCTTACTTCCCCGGGCTTCTCTATGGTCCTACTGGCTACTGTTAAAAAATGAGGAGATTCTGAATACTTTTTGTACCCATGCCCAAAACAGGCGAACGGTAAAATGGGGTCGTAAAACATCTAATCGACCTCTGATCGGGTTTGTTCTTACTCCCACTAGCTTCTCTATGGTCCTACTGGCAGCTGTGAAAAATGAGCAGATTCTGAATAATATTTGTACCCATGCTCCAAACGGGACTAACGGTAAAACGGGGTCGTAAAACATCCAAACGACCTCCGATCGCGTTCGTTCTTGCTCTCCCAAGATTCTCTATGGTCCTACTGGCAGCTGTGAAAAATGAGCAGATTCTGAATACTTTTTGTACCCATGCCCAAAACAGACGAATGGTAAAACGGGGTCGTAAAACATCCAAACGACCTCTGATCATGTTTGTTCTTGCACCCGCTGGCTTCTCTATGGTCATACTGGATACTGTTAAATAATGAGCAGATTCAGAGTAGTTTTTGTACCCATGTTCAAAACAGGACGAACGGTACAATGGGGTCATAAAACATCCAAACGACCTCTGATCGCGTTCGTTCTTGTACCCATGCTCAAAACGGGACAAACGGTACAACGGGGTCGTCAAACATCCAAACGACCTCTGATCGCGTTTGTTCTTGCTCCCCTTGGCTTCTCTATGGTCTTACTGGATGCTATTAAAAAATGAACTGATTCTGAACAGTTTTTGTACCCACGCTTAAAACGGGACGAAGGGTAAAATGGGGTCGTAAAACATCCAATCGACATCCGATCATCGCGTTTGTTCTTGGTCCCCCGGGCTTCTCTATTGTCGTACTGACTGCTGTTAAAAAATGAGCAACATCTAAATAGTTTTTGTACCCATGCTCAAAACGGGACTAACGGTAAAACGGGGTCGTAAAACATCCAAACGACCTCCGATCGCGTTCGTTCTTCCTCTCCAAAGATTCTCTATGGTCCTATTTGCTGCTGTTAAAAAATGAGCAGATTCTGAATACTTTTTGTACCCATGCCCAAAACAGACGAACGGTAAAACGGGGTCGTAAAATATCCAAACGACCTTTGATCATGTTTGTTCTTGCTCCCCCTGGCTTCTCTATGGTCCTACTGGATGCTATTAAAAAATGAACAAATTCTGAACACTTTTTGTACCCATGCTTAAAACGGGACGAACGGTAAAATGGGGTCGTAAAACATCCAAACGACATCCGATCGCGTTTGTTCTTGGTCCCGCAGGCTTCTCTATTGTCGTATTGGCTGCTGTTAAAAAATGAGCAGCATATAAATAGTTTTTGTACCCATGCTCAAAACGGGACTAACGGTGAAACGGGTCGTAAAACATCCAAACGTCGTCCGATCACGTTCGTTCTTGCTCCCCCACGCTTCTCTATGGTCCTACTGGCTGCTGTTAAAACACGAGCAGATTCTGAATAATAGTTGTACCCAAGCTCAAAACGGGACTTACGGTAAAACAGGGTCGTAAAACATCCAAACGACCTCCGATCGCGTTTGTTCTTGCTCCCCTTGCTTCTCTATGGTCATATTGGCTGTTGTTATAAAATGAGCAGATTCTGAATAGTTTTTGTACCCTTGCCTAAAACGGGACGAACGGTACAACGGGGTCTTAAAACATCCAAACGACCTCTGATCGGGTTTGTTCTTGCTCCCTTTGCTTCTCTATGGTCCTACTGGCTGCTATTAAAAAATGAGCAGATTCTGAGTACTTTTTGTACCCATGCTCAAAACAGGATGAAATGTACAATGGGGTCGTCAAACATCCAAACAACCTCCGATCGCGTTCGTTCTTGTACCCATGCTCAAAACGGGGCAAACGGTACAACGGGGTCGTCAAACATCCAAACGACCTCTGATCGCGTTTGTTCTTGCTCCCCTTGGCTTCTCTATGGTCTTACTGGATGCTATTAAAAAATGAACTGATTCTGAACAGTTTTTGTACCCATGCTTAAAACGGGACGAAGGCTAAAATGGGGTCGTAAAACATCCAATCGACATCCGATCATCGCGTTTGTTCTTGGTCCCCCGGGCTTCTCTATTGTCGTACTGACTGCTGTTAAAAAATGAGCAACATCTAAATAGTTTTTGTACCCATGCTCAAAACGGGACTAACGGTAAAACGGGGTCGTAAAACATCCAAACGACCTCCGATCGCGTTCGTTCTTCCTCTCCAAAGATTCTCTATGGTCCTATTTGCTGCTGTTAAAAAATGAGCAGATTCTGAATACTTTTTGTACCCATGCCCAAAACAGACGAACGGTAAAACGGGGTCGTAAAATATCCAAACGACCTTTGATCATGTTTGTTCTTGCTCCCCCTGGCTTCTCTATGGTCCTACTGGATGCTATTAAAAAATGAACAAATTCTGAACACTTTTTGTACCCATGCTTAAAACGGGACGAACGGTAAAATGGGGTCGTAAAACATCCAAACGACATCCGATCGCGTTTGTTCTTGGTCCCGCAGGCTTCTCTATTGTCGTATTGGCTGCTGTTAAAAAATGAGCAGCATATAAATAGTTTTTGTACCCATTCTCAAAACGGGACTAACGGTGAAACGGGTCGTAAAACATCCAAACGTCGTCCGATCACGTTCGTTCTTGCTCCCCCACGCTTCTCTATGGTCCTACTGGCTGCTGTTAAAACACGAGCAGATTCTGAATAATAGTTGTACCCAAGCTCAAAACGGGACTTACGGTAAAACAGGGTCGTAAAACATCCAAACGACCTCCGATCGCGTTCGTTCTTGCTCCCCTTGCTTCTCTATGGTCATATTGGCTGTTGTTATAAAATGAGCAGATTCTGAATAGTTTTTGTACCCTTGCCTAAAACGGGACGAACGGTACAACGGGGTCTTAAAACATCCAAACGACCTCTGATCGGGTTTGTTCTTGCTCCCTTTGCTTCTCTATGGTCCTACTGGCTGCTATTAAAAAATGAGCAGATTCTGAGTACTTTTTGTACCCATGCTCAAAACAGGATGAAATGTACAATGGGGTCGTCAAACATCCAAACAACCTCCGATCGCGTTTGTTCTTGCTCCCCCTGGCATCTCTATGGTCCTACTGGATGCTATTAAAAAATGAGCAGATTCTGAATACTTTTTGTACCCATGCGTAAAACGGGACGAACAGTAAAACCGGGTTGTAAAACATCCAAACGACATCCGATCACGTTTGTTCTTTGTCCCCCGGGTTTCTCTATGGTCGTTCTGGCTGCTGTTAAAAAATAAGCAGCATCTAAATAGTTTTTGTACCCATGTTTAAAACGGGCCTAACGGTAAAACGGGGTTGTAAAACATCGAAACGACCTCTGATCGGGTTTGTTCTTGCTCCCCCTGGCTTCTCTATGGTCGTTATGGATGCTAGTAAAAAATAAGCAGATTCTGAATACATTTTGTACCCATGCTTAAAACGGGACGAACGGTAAAACGGGGTCGTAAAACATCCAAACGACATCCGATCGCGTTTGTTCTTGGTCCCCCAGGCTTCTCTATGGTCGTACAGGTTGCTGTTAAAAAATGAGCAGCATCTAAATAGTTTTTGTACCCATGCTCAAAACGGGACGAACGGTACAATGTGGTCGTGAAACATCCAAACGACCTCTGATCGCGTTCGTTCTTGCTCCCCCGGGCTTCTCTATGGTCCTATTGGTTGTTATTAAAAAATGAGCAGATTCTGAGTTGTTTTTGTACCCATGCCCAAATTCTGATCGGGATTGTTCTTGCTCCCCCTTGCTTTTCTATGGTCATACTGGATGCTATTAAAAAATGAGCAGATTCTAAATACTTTTTGTACCCATGCACAAAACAGACGAACGTTAAAACGGGGTCGTAAAATATCCAAACGACCTCTGATCATGTTTGTTCTTGCTCCCCCTGGCTTCTCTATGGTCCTACTGGATGCTATTAATAAATGAACAAATTCTGAACACTTTTTGTACCCATGCTTAAAACGGGACGAACGGTAAAATGGGGTCGTAAAACATCCAAACGACTTCTGATCGCGTTCGTTCTTGCTCCCCCGGGCTTCTCTATGGTCGTACTGGTTGCTGTTAAAAAATGAAATACTTTTTGTACCCATGCTCAAAACGGGACTAACGGTACAATGGGGTCGTAAAATATGCAAACGACCTCCGACCACATTCGTTCTTGCTACCCCACACTTCTCTATGGTCTAACTGGATGATGTTAAATAATGAGCAGACTCAGAGTAGTTTTTGTACCCATGTTCAAAACAGGACGAACGGGTACAATGGGGTGGTAAAAATCCAAACGACCTCTGATCGCGTTCGTTCTTGCTCCCCCGGTCTTCTCTATGGTCGTACTGCTTCTGTTAAAAAATGAGCAGTTTCTGAATACTATTTGTGCCCATCCTCAAAACGGGACAAATGGTACAACGGGGTCGTCAAACATCCAAACGACCTCTGATCGCGTTTGTTCTTGCTCCCCCTGGCTTCTCTATGGTCCTACTGGATGCTATTAAAAAATGAACAGATTCTGAACACTTTTTGTACCCATGCTCAAAACGTGAGTAACGGTAAGACGGGGTCGTAAAACATCCAAACGACCTCCGATCACGTTCGTTATTGCTCCCCCACGCTTCTCTATGGTCCTACTGGCTGTTGTTAAAAAACGAGCAGATTCTGAATAATAGTTGTACCCATGCTCAAAACGGGACTTACGGTAAAACGGGGTCGTAAAACATCCAAACGACCTCTGATCGCGTTCGTTCTTGCTCCCCTTGCTTCTCTATGGTCCTACTGGATGCTATTAAAAAATGAACAGATTCTGAACACTTTTTGTCCCCATGCTTAAAACGGGACGAACGGTAAAACGGGGTCGTAAAACTTCCAAACGACATCCGATCGCGTTTGCTTTTGCTCCTCCGGGCTTCTCTATGGTCGTACTGGCTGCTGTTAAAAAATAAGCAGCATCTAAATAGTTTTTGTACCCATGCTCAAAACGGGACTAACGGTAAAACGGGGTCGTAAAACATTCAAACGACCTCTGATCACGTTCGTTCTTGCTCCCCCACGCTTCTCTATGGTCCTACTGGCCGTTGTTAAAAAATGAGCAAATTCTGAATAATATTTGTACCCATGCTCAAAACGGGATTTACGGTAAAACGGGGTCGTAAAACATCCAAACAACCAACTTTGATCATGTTTGTTCTTGCACCCCCTGGCTTCTCTATGGTCCTACTGGATGCTGCTAAATAATGAGCAGATTCAGAGGAGTTTTTGTACCCATGTTCAAAATAGGACGAACGGTACAATGGGGTCGTAAAACATCCAAACGACCTCTGATCGCGTTCGTTCTTGCTCCCCCAGTCTTCTCTATGGTCGTACTGGCTGCTGTTAAAAAATGAGCAGTTTCTGAATACTATTTGTACCTATGCTCAAAACGGGACAAACGGTACAACGGGGTCGTCAAACATCCAAACGAGCTTTGATCGCGTTTATTCTTGCTCCCCTTGGCTTCTCTATGGTCATACTGGATGCTATTAAAAAATGAACAGATTCTGAACACTTTTTGCACCCATTCTTAGAACGGGACGAACGGTAAATCGGGGTCGTAAAACATCCAAACGACATCCGATCATCACGTTTGTTCTTGGTCCCCCGGGCTTCTCTATTGTCGTACTGGCTGCTGTTAAAAAATGAGTAGCATCTAAATAGTTTTTGTACCCATGCTCAAAACGGGACTAACGGTAAAATGGGGTGGTAAAACATCCAAACGACCTCCGATCGTGTTCGTTCTTGCTCTCCAAGATTCTCTATGGTCCTATTTGCTGCTGTTAAAAAATGAGCAGATTCTGAATACTTTTTGTACCCACGCTTAAAACGGGACGAACGGTAAAACGGGGTCGTAAAACATCCAAACATCATCCGATCGCGTTTGTTCTTTGTTCCCCGGGCTACTCTATTGTCGTACTGGCTGCTGTTAAAAAATGAGCAGCATCTAAATAGTTTTTGTACCCATGCTCAAAACGGGATTAACGGTACAATGGGGTCGTCAAACATCCAAACGACCTCTGATCGCGTTCGTTCTAACCCCCCGGGCTTCTCTATGGTCCTACTGTCTGTTATTAAAAAATGAGCAGATTCTGAGTAGTTTTTGTACCCATGCCCAAAACGGGACAAACGGTAAAATGGGGTCGTAAAACATCGAAACGACCTCTGATCGGGATTGTTCTTGCTCCCCCTGGCTTCTCTATGGTCGTAAAGGATGCTATTAAAAAATGAGCAGATGCTGAATACATTTTGTACCCATGCTCAAAACAGGACGAACGGTACAATGGGGTCGTGAAACATCCAAACGACTTCTGATCGCGTTCGTTCTTGCTCCCCCGGGCTTCTCTATGGTCGTACTGGTTGCTGTTAAAAAATGAAATACTTTTTGTACCCATGCTCAAAACGGGACTAACGGTACAATGGGGTCGTAAAATATGCAAACGACCTCCGACCACATTCGTTCTTGCTACCCCACACTTCTCTATGGTCTAACTGGATGATGTTAAATAATGAGCAGACTCAGAGTAGTTTTTGTACCCATGTTCAAAACAGGACGAACGGGTACAATGGGGTGGTAAAAATCCAAACGACCTCTGATCGCGTTCGTTCTTGCTCCCCCGGTCTTCTCTATGGTCGTACTGCTTCTGTTAAAAAATGAGCAGTTTCTGAATACTATTTGTGCCCATGCTCAAAACGGGACAAATGGTACAACAGGGTCGTCAAACATCCAAACGACCTCTGATCGCGTTTGTTCTTGCTCCCCCTGGCTTCTCTATGGTCCTACTGGATGCTATTAAAAAATGAACAGATTCTGAACACTTTTTGTACCCATGCTCAAAACGTGAGTAACGGTAAGACGGGGTCGTAAAACATCCAAACGACCTCCGATCACGTTCGTTCTTGCTCCCCCACGCTTCTCTATGGTCCTACTGGCTGTTGTTAAAACACGAGCAGATTTTGAATAATAGTTGTAGCCATGCTCAAAATGGGACTTACGGTAAAACGGGGTCGTAAAACATCCAAACGACCTCTGATCGCGTTCGTTCTTGCTCCCCTTGCTTCTCTATGGTCCTACTGGATGCTATTAAAAAATGAACAGATTCTGAACACTTTTTGTCCCCATGCTTAAAACGGGACGAACGGTAAAACGGGGCCGTAAAACTTCCAAACGACATCCGATCGCGTTTGCTTTTGCTCCTCCGGGCTTCTCTTTGGTCGTACTGGCTGCTATTAAAAAATAAGCAGCATCTAAATAGTTTTTGTACCCATGCTCAAAACGGGACTAACGGTAAAACGGGGTCGTAAAACATTCAAACGACCTCTGATCACGTTCGTTCTTGCTCCCCCACGCTTCTCTATGGTCCTACTGGCCATTGTTAAAAAATGAGCAAATTCTGAATAATATTTGTACCCATGCTCAAAACGGGATTTACGGTAAAACGGGGTCGTAAAACATCCAAACAACCACCTCTGATCATGTTTGTTCTTGCACCCCCTGGCTTCTCTATGGTCCTACTGGATGCTGCTAAATAAGGGGCAGATTCAGAGGAGTTTTTGTACACATGTTCAAAACAGGACGAACGGTACAATGGGGTCGTAAAACATGCAAACGACCTCTGATCGCGTTCGTTCTTGCTCCCCCGGTCTTCTCTATGGTCGTACTGGCTGCTGTTAAAAAATGAGCAGTTTCTGAATACTATTTGTACCCATGCTCAAAACGGGTCAAACGGTACAACGGGGTCGTCAAACATCCAAACGACCTTTGATCGCGTTTATTCTTGCTCCCCTTGGCTTCTCTATGGTCATACTGGATGCTATTAAAAAATGAACAGATTCTGAACACTTTTTGTACCCATTCTTAAAACGGGACGAACGGTAAAATGGGGTCGTAAAACATCCAAACGACATCCGATCATCGCGTTTGTTCTTTGTTCCCCGGGCTTCTCTATGGTCGTACTGGCTGCTGTTAAAAAATAAGCAGCATCTAAATAGTTTTTGTACCCATGCTCAAAACGGGACTAACGGTAAAACGGGGTGGTGAAACATCCAAACGACCTCTGATCACGTTCGTTCTTGCTCCCCCACGCTTCTCTATGGTCCTACTGGCCGTTGTTAAAAAATGAGCAAATTCTGAATAATATTTGTACCCATGCTCAAAACGGGACTAACGGTAAAACGGGGTCGTAAAACATCCAAATAACCACCTCTGATCATGTTTGTTCTTGCACCCCCTGGCTTCTCTATGGTCCTACTGGATGCTGCTAAATAATGAGCAGATTCAGAGGAGTTTTTGTACCCATGTTCAAAACAGGACGAACGGTACAATGGGGTCGTAAAACATCCAAACGACCTCTGATCGCGTTCGTTCTTGCTCCCCCGGTCTTCTTTATGGTCGTACTGGCTGCTGTTAAAAAATGAGCAGTTTCTGAATACTATTTGTACCCATGCTCAAAACGAGACAAACGGTACAACGGGGTCGTCAAACATCCAAACGAGCTTTGATCGCGTTTATTCTTGCTCCCCTTGGCTTCTCTATGGTCATACTGGATGCTATTAAAAAATGAACAGATTCTGAACACTTTTTGTACCCATTCTTAAAACGGGACGAACGGTAAATCGGGGTCGTAAAACATCCAAACGACATCCGATCATCGCGTTTGTTCTTGGTCCCCCGGGCTTCTCTATTGTCGTACTGGCTGCTGTTAAAAAATGAGTAGCATCTAAATAGTTTTTGTACCCATGCTCAAAACGGGACTAACGGTAAAACGGGGTCGTAAAACATCCAAACGACCTCCGATCGTGTTCGTTCTTGCTCTCCAAGATTCTCTATGGTCCTATTTGCTGCTGTTAAAAAATGAGCAGATTCTGAATACTTTTTGTACCCATGCCCAAAACAGACGAACGGTAAAACGGGGTCGTAAAACACCCAAACGACCTCCGATAGCGTTCGTTGTTGCTCCCCTTGCTTCTCTATGGTCCTACTGGCTTCTATTAAAAAATGAGCAGATTGTGAGTACTTTTTGTACCCATGCTCAAAACAGGACGAAATGTACAATGGGGTCGTCAAACATCCAAACAACCTCCGATCGCGTTTGTTCTTGCTCCCCCTGGCATCTCTATGGTCCTACTGGATGCTATTAAAAAATGAGCAGATTCTGAATACTTTTTGTACCCATGCTTAAAACGGGACGAACAGTAAAACCGGGTCGTAAAACATCCAAACGACATCCGATCACGTTTGTTCTTTGTCCCCCGGGTTTCTCTATGGTCGTTCTGGCTGCTGTTAAAAAATAAGCAGCATCTAAATAGTTTTTGTACCCATGTTTAAAACGGGCCTAACGGTAAAACGGGGTTGAAAAACATCCAAACGACTTTCGATCGCGTTCGTTCTAGCTCCCCCGGGCTTCTCTATGGTCCTACTGGCTGCTATTAAAAGATGAGCAGATTCTGAGTAGTTTTTGTACCCATGCCCAAAACGGGACAAACGGGGTCGTAAAACCTCGAAACGACCTCTGATCGGGTTTGTTCTTGCTCACCCTGGCTTCTCTATGGTCGTTATGGATGCTATTAAAAAATAAGCAGATTCTGAATACATTTTGTACCCATGCTTAAAACGGGACGAACGGTAAAACGGGGTCGTAAAACATCCAAACGACATCCGATCGCGTTTGTTCTTGGTCCCCCAGGCTTCTCTTTGGTCGTACTGGTTGCTGTTAAAAAATGAGCAACATCTAAATACTTTTTGTACCCATGCTCAAAACGGGACGAACGGTACAATGTGGTCGTGAAACATCCAAACGACCTCTGATCGCGTTCGTTCTTGCTCCCCCGGGCTTCTCTATGGTCCTATTGGTTGTTATTAAAAAATGAGCAGATTCTGAGTTGTTTTTGTACCCATGCCCAAATTCTGATCGGGATTGTTCTTGCTCCCCCTTGCTTTTCTATGTTCGTAATGGATGCTATTAAAAAAATGAGCAGATTCTGAATACATTTTGTACCCATGCTCAAAACAGGACGAACGGTACAATAGGTTCGTGAAACATCCAAACGACCTCTGATCGCATTCGTTCTTGCTCCCCCGGGCTTCTCTATGGTCGTACTGGTTCCTGTTAAAAAATGAAATACTTATTGTACCCATGCTCAAAACGGGACTAACGGTACAATGGGTTCGTTCTTGCTCCCACACACTTCTCTATGGTCCAACTGGATGCTGTTAAATAATGAGCAGATTTAGAGTAGTTTTTGTACCCTGTTCAAAACAGGACGAACGGTACAATGGGGTCGTAAAACATCCAAACGACCTCTGATTGTGTTCGTTCTTGCTCCCCCGGTCTACTCTATGGTCGTACTGCTGCTGTTAAAAAATGAGCAGTTTCTGAATACTATTTGTGTCCATGCTCAAAACGGGACCAATGGTACAACGGGGTCGTCAAACATCCAAACGACCTCCGATCGCGTTTGTTCTTGCTCCCCCTGGCTTCTCTATGGTCCTACTGGATGCAATTAAAAAATGAACAGATTCTGAACACTTTTTGTACCCATGCTTAAAACGGGACGAATGGTAAAATCGGGTCGTAAAACATCCAAACGACAACCTATCGCGTTTGTTCTTGGTGCCCCGGGCTTTTCTATTATCGTACTGGCTGCTGTTAAAAAATGAGCAGCATCTAAATAGTTTTTGTATCCTTGCTCAAAACGTGAGAAACGGTAAAACGGGGTCGTAAAACATCCAAACGACCTCCGATCACGTTCGTTCTTGCTCCCGCACGCTTCTCTATGGTCTTACTGGCTGCTGTTAAAAAACGAGCAGATTCTGAATAATAGTTGTACCCATGCTCAAAACGGGACATACATGAAAACGGGGCCATAAAACATCCAAACGACCTCCGATCGCGTTTGTTCTTGCTCCCCTTGCTTCTCTATGGTCCTACTGGCTGCTGTTAAAAAATGAGCAGATTCTGAATACTTTTTGTACCCATGCCCAAAACGGGACGAACGGTAAAACGGGGTCTTAAAATATCCAAACGACCTCTGATCGGGTTTGATCTTGCTCCCCTGGCTTCTCTATGGTCCTAATGGATGCTATTATAAAATGAGCAGATTCTAAATACATTTTGTACCCATGCTTAAAACGGGACGAACGATGAAACGGGGTCGTAAAACATCCAAACGACATCCGATCGCGTTTGTTCTTGCTCCTACGGGCTTCTCTATGGTCCTATTGGCTGCTGTTAGAAAATGAGCAGATTCTGAATACTTTAGTACCCATGCCCAAAACAGACGAACGGTAAAGCGGGGTCGTAAAACATCCAAACGACCTCCAATCGCGTTCGTTCTGGCTCTCCCAAGATTCTTTATGGTATCATTTGCTGCTGTTAAAAAATGAGCACATTCTGAATACTTTTTGTACCCACGCTTCAAACGGGACGAACGGTAAAACGTGGTCGTAAAACATCCAAACGACATTCGATCGAGTTTGTTCTTTGTCCCCCGGGCTACTCTATTGTCGTACTGACTGCTGTTAAAAAATGAGCAGCATCCAAATAGTTTTTGTACCCATGCTCAAAACGGGACTAACGGTAAAACAGGGTCGTAAAACATCCAAACGACCTCCGATCACGTTCGTTCTTGCTCCCCGGGCTTCTCTAGTCTTAGCCAAAAAGAGGGTAGGGAGGGGGTCCATGAGTTCGAAAATTGCCATCTTAGGAGGAGGGGTGGTTGAGAGAGCACCCCATCGTGCCAAAATAGGAATAATCGAGTCAGAGGGAGTCCCATCCCCTTCCCCTGATGAAATGCCAGAAAACACCAAAAATCCCAAAATTAAAGCCCATAAAACAAAAAATAAGTGTGCTCATAAATAATACAATGAAAGCACGCTCAGCAAGACTATAATGTATCTCTGCGCCATGGTACACAGGACGTCAATCTCGTTGGATCTGAACTATGCACTACCCAATCATCCTATGCTACAAACCAGCAGCTGCCTCCACATATGGTCTTATTGGCTGGTGTTAAAAAATGAGCAGATTCTGAATACTTTATGTACACATGCTCAAAACGGGACGAACGGTACAACGGTGTCGTAAAACTTCCGAACGACATCCGATCGCGTTCCTTCTAGCTCCCCCGGGCTTCTCTATGGTCCTACTGGCTGCTGTTAAAAAACGAGCAGATTCTGAATAATAGTTGTACCCATGCTCAAAACGGGACATACAGTAAAACGGGGCCGTAAAACATCCAAACGACCTCCGATCGCGTTTGTTCTTGCTCCCCTTGCTTCTCTATGGTCCTACTGGCTGCTGTCAAAAAATGAGCAGATTCTGAATACTTTTTGTACCCATGCCCAAAACGGGACGAACGGTAAAACAGGGTCTTAAAATATCCAAACAACCTCTGATCGGGTTTGTTCTTGCTCCCCCTGGCTTCTCTATGGTCCTAATGGATGCTATTATAAAATGAGCAGATTCTAAATACATTTTGTACCCATGCTTAAAACGGGACGAACGGTGAAACGGGGTCGTAAAACATCCAAACGACATCCGATCGCGTTTGTTCTTGCTCCTACGGGCTTCTCTATGGTCCTATTGGCTGCTGTTAGAAAATGAGCAGATTCTGAATACTTTTTGTACCCATGCCCAAAACAGACGAACGGTAAAACGGGGTCGTAAAACATCCAAACGACCTCCAATCGCGTTCGTTCTGGCTCTCCCAAGATTCTTTATGGTATTATTTGCTGCTGTTAAAAAATGAGCAGATTCTGAATACTTTTTGTACCCACGCTTAAAACGGGATGAACGGTAAAACGGGGTCGTAAAATATCCAAACGACCTCCGATCACGTTCGTTCTTGCTCCCCGGGCTTCTCTAGTCTTAGCCAAAAAGAGGGTAGGGAGGGGGTCCATGAGTTCGAAAATTGCCATCTTAGGAGGAGGGGTGGTTGAGAGAGCACCCCATCGTGCCAAAATAGGAATAATCGAGTCAGAGGGAGTCCCATCCCCTTCCCCTGATGAAATACCAGAAAACACCAAAAATCACAAAATTAAAGCCCATAAAAAAGAAAATAAGTGTGCTCATAAATAATACAATGAGAGCACGCTCAGCAAGACTATAATGTATCTCTGCGCCATGGTACGCAGGACGTCAATCTCGTTGTGTCTGAACTATGCACTACCCAATCATCCTATGCTACAAACCAGCAGCTGCCTCCACATATGGTCTTATTGACTGGTGTTAAAAAATGAGCAGATTCTGAATACTTTATGTACACATGCTCAAAACGGGACGAACGGTACAACGGTGTCGTAAAACATCCAAACGACATCCGATCGCGTTCCTTCTAGCTCCCCCGGGCTTCTCTTGTAGATTATCATGGGATTGGAAGACACAATGAAATACAATAGTTCATATGTCATACAACCCTAATTCATTGATCGTTAGAACTTACACAATGAAACTAGCTCATAGAAGTATATGTTTAAAGGTAGTGTGAATATGCTACAAATAACATATAAAAGAGTGGTGCTACAAAGTTATACCTTTGAAGCGTGAGCGGAAGCTATTTCAATCTTTAAGCGCTTATCCCCACACCTTGCTCCTTTGCTTTCTCTTGGAGAAATGTCTATCACCAAGGTGATATGAAACTACTATGAGACTACTGATATAGTTCATGGGCACTAATTGAGGAAATTGACACATCAATTTCCAACTCTCCCACTTGCCCTTGGACTATTACCAATGTCTTGGATGTACATTTGCATCCTTGTCACATGATTCCCTTTGTCCTCGGTTTTCGTCATAGGCTAAAGCAAGAAAGCGTGTCGCCAACTCCTATGACATAATTTCTCGGATCACGAGATAGTCTCACTCCCGTTCATAACGGGTGAATTCATTAGTCAGACTCACTCTCCGAGTGGCAAGGAAAAACCTTCCCTGTATGCCAGGGTGGACAAAGACCCTACCAATGCATCACCGATCATCTCACCACTACATTCACATAAGACCCAACATACCCCATTGCCACCACTAAGGGATGGGTCCGGAAGTAGTCAAAGCCTCATGCTTACGTAGCATGAGAATGATATGCATGTAAGTCTCAGAACCTCTATCATATGGCTCGTGTGAAACATAGGACACAAGATCTCTTCTATAATTTCACAACGGTCACTGTCCAGTACCATGTCAAGACTCTCTTGACAATGAACCCATGTAATGATTTGGACCATCCTTTTGACTTAAGAAACAAAGTCAAACGAATCGTTACACACTAGTTTGGTTGTGTCCGTTCCCAAAACGCCGGGACACACCACTAGGGACAATGTAATCACCATAGTTCTTGTCTTGAAGGGTTCCATAGCCAATACACTTATTGGCTCCTCTTCAAGAACTCGTGATTACATGGGAACTAAAGTATTTATCCTACAACTATGATTAAATACACAATTGTTTATTCAAGTGCTATAGAAGAATAGGCAATCAATAAAGAAGAAGTAATACTTTTATTCAACAATAAGAGTTTCACAAAAGTATACTTCATACATACAAAACAAATAAACTGAAATAAAGCTCCCACTAAGACTAAGACCACTCGGACCTAAGCCTAAGTCCAATAGCTGAAGTATGGAACTCATGTTTAGTCTGAGGTAATGGTTTAGTTAAGGGATCAGCTGCGTTGTCGTCTGTATCCACTTTGGATACCTCTCTGGAATATTTCTCGGATGAGGTGATACTTCCTAAGGACATGCTTGGACTTATGATGAGCCCTGGGTTCCTTAGCATGTGCTATGGCTCCAGTGTTATCACATAACAACTCAATTGGACCATCAGCGCTAGGAACTACCCCAACCTCAGTCATAAACTTCTTAAGCCAACATGCCTCCTTGGCTGCTTCAGAAGCTGCAATGTACTCGGCCTCCGTAGTAGAATCTACAACTGTGTCCTGCTTGGAACTCTTCCAACAGATGGCTCCACCGTTCAGGCAGAACACAAACCCGGTCTGAGAACGAAAATCGTCTCGATCGGTTTTGGAAACTGGCATCGGTGAAACCTTTTGCAATCAACTCCTCATCTCCGCCATATACTAGAAGCATATCCTTAGTCCTTCTTAAGTACTTAAGGATAGATTTCACAGCGGTCCAATGGCTGTTGCCTGGATTCACTTGATATCGGCTGGTCAGACTCAGAGCGTAGGATACGTCTGGTCTAGTGCACAACATGGCATACATGATAGATCCTATGGCTGAAGCATACGGGACTCTACTCATGTTCTCCTTCTCGACGTCAGTGGTGGGGCACTGACTTTTGCCGAGAATAGTGCTAGTTGTCATAGGCAGTATTCCCTTTTTGGAATCGATCATATCGAATCGTCTCAGAACCTTATCAATATAAGTGTCCTGTCTCAGGCCAATCAACCTATTGGCTCGATCTCGATATATCTTGATTCCAAGGATATACTGCGCCTCTCCTAAGTCCTTCATTGAAAAACACTTACACAACCATCTCTTGACTGACTCAATGAGTGGTTTATTGTTTCCAATGATCAGTATGTCATCTACATACAGGACTATAAATGCAATGTGGCTCCCACTTACCTTCTTGTATACACAAGCATCCTCCTCATCCTGAATGAAGCCAAATTCTTTAATTGCTTCATCGAATCGGAGGTTCCAACTGCGAGAAGCTTGCTTGAGTCCATAAATGGATCTCTGAAGCTTACATACCTTCTTAGGTCCTTTCGGACATGTAAAGCCTGGAGGTTGTGTCATGTACACATCTTCCTCAAGGTTTCCATTAAGGAAAGCGGTCTTTACATCCATTTGCCATATCTCATAGTCATAATATGCGGCAATGGCTAAGAGGATCCGAATAGACTTGAACATGACTACAGGTGAGTAGGTTTCATCATAGTCAATTCCATGAATTTGTTTAAAACCCTTCGCCACTAGACATGGACATTTCCATCTTTATCAAGCTTTTTCTTAAAGACCCACTTACACTCGATAGGTCTAGCACCTTCGGGTAAGTGAACCAATGTCCAGACATCATTCTGGTACATAGAGTCTATCTCGGATTTCATGGCTTCAAGCCATGACTCGCTATCTGGCCCTTTCATTGCGGCTCCATAAGTATAAGGCTCGTCGTCTTCTATCAAGAAGGATTCCCCATACCATCTATCGGGAACATGACGAGTCCTATTGGACTTCCTAAGGGTCGGTACTTCTTCAGGAGTTTCATCTACCGTGGATCTAGGGTCCAAGATAGGATCCACCATGAATGGAGGATCTACTTCCTGAAGTGAGCCTGCCGAGTTCGTTAACTCGACTTGCTCATTTGATGAGACCCTTGAGTTCAATAACCCAACTCTCCTATTCAATGAGTTTCTTGAGTTCGATAACTCAACTTGCTCATTAAACGTGTCGAATGAGTTCATTAACTCATTTGGCTCATCATCTTGAACTTCTTCAAGTTGTACCGTATCTCTGACATTTCCTGATAAGAACTCTTTCTCAAGGAAATGCGCTGTCCTAGCCACGAAAATCTTATTTTCTGACTTAAGGTAGAAATAATACCCTTTGGTTTCCTTTGGATAACCAATGAAATGGCACAAGTCAGCCTTTGGGCCTAGCTTCTCTACGTTCAATTTCTTGACGTAGGCCAAGCAACCCCAAACCCTGAGAAAGCTAATCTTGGGACGTTTCCCAAACCACATCTCATATGGTACTTTCTCAGCTGACTTGGTTGGACAATTATTTAAGGTAAGTGCGGCAGTTTGCAACGCATAACCCCAGAAGCTGACATGTAGGTCGGTTCGACTCATCATGGATCGCAAACTGTGTAACAGAGTGCGATTCCTCCTTTCGGACACACCATTATGTTGTGGCGTTCCGGCCGGTGTGAGTTGTGAAACAATTCCACAATCTCTAAGATGAGCGTCAAACTAGTGGCTCATATATTCGCCTCCTCGATCGGATCGAAGAGTCTTAATAGTCTTGCCGAGTTGATTCTCTACTTCATTTTGGAATTCTTTGAACTTTTCAAAGGCTTCACTCTTGTGCTTCATTAGATAGACATAGCCATAACGGCTAAGGTCATCCGTGAAGGTAATGAAGTAGGGAAAGCCACCTCTTGCAGGAGTGTTCATTGGACCACATACATCGGTATGTATTATCCCCAATAAATCACTTGCCCTTTCACTTGTTCCAGTGAAAGGTGATTTGGTCATCTTGCCTAAAAGGCATGATTCGCATTGGTCATATGATTCAAAATCAAGTGACTCAATAATTCCACTTTCGTGGAGTTTCTTGATGCGATTTTCATTTATATGACCAAGTCTGCAATGCCATAGGTAGGTAGGATTCAAGTCGTTAGGCTTGTTCCTTTTAATATTTACGTTATGTACCTCATGATCCTCATCTAGTATGAAAAGACCATTTTGGTTTGAAGCTTTTGCATAAAGTAAACCATCACGATTAATAGAACACATATTTCTTTCCATAAGGATGGTAAAACCATCATTGTTCAAAACAGATATGGAAATAATATTTCTAGAAATAGCAGGAATACAATATACATTATTTAAAACTAAGACCATCCCGGATGGTAGTTTTAAATCTATCTTGCCCACGGCAACTGCAGCAACCTTTGCTCCATTGCCCACACGCAAGTCCACCTCTCCCTTCCGAAGAGCTCTACTGTCCTGCAGTACGTGCATATTTCGACAAATATGAGAACCACATCCTGAGTCAAGTACCCAAGTAGAGTTATTAGAGGTGATAAAAGCTTCAATAACGAATATACCTACCGGAAGAGTCCCACTCTTCTTGTCTTCGAGGCACTTCTTGCAGTTCCTCTTCCAGTGACCAGGTGTATTACAATAATGACACTGGTCAGTCCCCTTAGGACCTTTAGCCGAAGTTTTGGAAGTCTGGGCCTTGACTGTTTTGATAGATCCAGTCTTGGCCTTTCCCTTCCATTTCCCCTTGCCTTTCTTAAAGGCCTTCTTGTTCTGAATCATCAGAACAGAGGGAGTAGGGGCAAAGCTCTTCCCACACTTCAACGCAGTATCAGCCGTGCTGATCATGTTATGCAACTCCGATAACGATTTATCGAAGTTATGCATGTTGAAGTTCATGACAAAATTACCAAATTTGTCAAGAAGGGAACGGAGGATTATGTCAACGGCCAAATCCTTGGAAAACTGAGTTCCCAAAGACTCAAGTCTCTCGATGATCCCAATCATCTTGAGAACATGAGGACTGGCCTGTTGACCATTGGATAGTTTGCAATCCATGAGGGCACAAACAGCTTCGTACCGCTCATTTCTTGCCCGCTTCTGGAACATCTCTTCCAGTCTGCAGTACATGTCATATGCTGCCACATTTTCGAACTGAATCTGAAGATTCTGTTCCATGTTGGCTAGCATAAGACATTGGACATCCAATGCATCATCCACGTGTACATCATATGCACTACGTTCTAGCTCATCGGCATTATCTCCGGGTGGTGGAGGAAGTTCTTCCTTAAGAACATACTCGACTCTCCCGTGCTTGAGAACAATTCTCAAGTTACGAGATCAGTCGTTGAAGTTATTGCCATTGAGTTTACACTTCTCAAGTGTAGATCGGAGTGAATTTGAAGTTGATTTCTAAAACATTCGAGTATGAAAAGACATTCAGTTTAATTTATATGTAAAACATACGATACAAGTAAAGCATGCTTGAAATAATAATACGAGTACCAACAACCCCTCGAAGTGTACAAGTATACCAAGACCCCACGGACTTGGGTATGAGCGACACACGCAATCATCCTCATAGTCCAATCCATGGGTAAGTCCTACTAGACTATCATATATTAATCATCCAATGATTATATATGACTCTTGGCGTCTATCATTAGTCGTTTTATGACACTATCTATAGACTTCCTTTACCAACCGGGCCGGTTCAATGGGCTAACCTGTAGCCACGTTTTAAGTAACCTTAGTTCACCATAAAGGGATGGATTACATTTGCCGGTTCGATGGGCTAACCTGTAGCGCATGTAATCCCATTGCCTCCTATTCCTATGAATCAAAGTGCCCATCTAGGGATGATCCACCCGAAACGTAGGAAAGTTTGACAACTTTGAACTTAAGGTTTGGCAAACACTTAATTATAACGTGGAGGGGTTTAGATTGAACATGTAATCCACATTTCATGCATATCACAAAAGGTGTACATATACGTCAAGAAAATATATGTAAGCATGAAACATGACATGAATAATAAACACTTTAAAGGGACGTGATATGGCCTAAAGAACATTAAATAAAACTAGTCTAACTAGTTCTAAACTAAGTCCTTGGTCTCCGTCTTCTTGGACATCGCCATGCTCCAAGTCCGTCTCTTCATGTCTTGTTACATAATCAACTTTCGCATTAAATGGCACATGCGCCGCGAAAAAGAAATAACAATACAAGAATGTAAAACGACACATGCGTCGTATTTCAATATCAAGGACAGTACGCAGACTGTATTTCGAATAAATACTAGGCCATATCAAATCCCCATTCCATTCAGACTACAGTTTATATATGCATAACACATTATACATAAATCACATAAATATGCTAGGAATGGAATGAAACACACAAGCAACACACAACTCACACACATACTCACATTCAGATAATGTAAACATAGTCATACATGCATATCATAACCTTTAGTTGTCCAACAACTAACTTAGCCAATTTTAGGAAGTTCTATCATAAGTTCAACATATTGAACTAATAACCCGATTTCATTCAAAGAGACTTAGCATAAGTTATATTTGTTAAGGTTTGAAATTCATAATAATTCAAACCTCAAACTTCCTTTCGATACTCAATTAATCAATTTAATTAGTACCGATAGGATAAAATCAAAGTGCTCCCACTTACCTCCACAAGACTCGCCATATGACGATCTTATGCTGGAAGAGCTAGATTTTGACATACATGCTAATTTTAAACTATTTAAAACTTCTTAAAGAATGTTTTGGACTTATAAGATTATTTCCGGAATGAAAACAATCTCTAAGTCACCCATAACAAAACGAAAACGTCCATAAACATCAAATGAGTTTGGACTTAATCGATTTGTTTTTGTTTCGAAAACATAGGGCAAAAATACCGTCCATCGTGAGCTCCATCGTGAGCCATAGCTCACGATGGCAGCCACGATGGCGGCCATTCGGGCAGAATCCGGGAGCTCACTGTTTGGGCAGAATTTGGGCGGCGTTTGGGCAGAATTCGGGAGCCCATTCGGGCAGAATTCTGGGCGCCCATTCGGGCAGAATCGTGAGTTCCACAACTCACGATGGAGGCCACGATGGGCGGGTTCCGAAGACGAAAGTTTGGCTATGGTTCATATATCGACATATATACTATATGGTACTACTTTAAACACTTCTAGAACATGTTAAACGTGTAATATAGCTCTGATACCACTGAGATTATCATGGGGTTGCAAGACACAATGAAATACAATAGTTCATATGTCATACAACCCTAATTCATTGATCGTTAGAACTTACACAATGAAACTAGCTCATAGAAGTATATGTTTAAAGGTAGTGTGAATGTGCTACAAATAACATATAAAAGAGTGGTGCTGCAAAGTTATACCTTTGAAGCGTGAGCGGAAGCTATGTCAATCTTTAAGCGCTTATCCCCACACCTTGCTCCTTTGCTTTCTCTTGGAGAAATGTCTATCACCAAGGTGATATGAAACTACTATGAAATAGTCCACACCAATACGTTAGATAGCAATAAGACACACTTGGACTAGTGTGTGTTATTGAGGAGTATGTAGTCTTTACTACTATAGCAAAATTGTAGAACTAGTTCTACACTCTACACTTAGAGTTTTGCTAGAGGGTTGAGGTTGAAGATGAAGTGTGTTTGTTTGTGTTCTTGTGTTCTCTAGCAAGAGATATGCAAGACTTAGATTAGTATCTTCACATTCAATATCATCTTATGATATAGAATGGATGATGAAACATATTGCACACTAAACAAACACATTAACCATCCATATGGTTAATGCATCTTGGTCCATGGAAGATGCTCTTACAAGAGTTCTTCCCAAGGGATACAAAGCCTTCCCAAGGCATAAAGTAGCCACCAAGATGTCAACTCCTCATAATGATGAGATTAGTTAATTAATCTTAATTAATTAATTAAATCATATCTTGTTTAATTAATTCATTAATTAATTAAATCATTTCAATAAATGATAATATATAAATATATATCTCACATATATATATATACATAAACCCTAAATAGTGCGTCCGGAACTAATTCCGGGCGCACCATCGGTTCGGTCGGGACACGATCTCGATCGAACCGAAATTCCTCAATATGGATCAAATCCCTTATTCACTTTCGGGTCACTACTCGAAAGTATCTTCGGTAATTGTTATGTGTGTGACCTCATAGCCCGAGTAACGAAAGCATCGGGATTCAACGTATAAGACCGTATACTCGAATCCCGAAGATCATCGTGAGAGCCTAGTCTGCCATTCGATGACCCCCGGCATTATCTCGGGTGAGACTACTGATAGTTCAGATAACTATCGGTTGTTGAACCGTATATATAGATGATATAGTTCACGGGCACTAATTGAGGAAATTGACACATCAATTTCCAACATCTCTATGGTCCTACTGGCTGCTGTTAAAAAATGAGCAGATTCTGAGTAGTTTTTGTACCCATGCTCAAAACATGACGAACGGTACAATGGAGTTATAAAACATCCAAACGACCTGTGATCGCATTCGATCTTACTTCCCCGGGCTTCTCTATGGTCCTACTGGCTGCTGTTAAAAAATGAGCTGATTCTGAAAACTTCCCCGGGCTTCTCTATTGTCGTACTGGCTGCTGTTAAAAAATGAGCAACGTCTAAATAGTTTTTGTACCCATGCTCAAAACGGGACTAACGGTAAAATGGGGTCGTAAAACATTCAAACGACCTCCGATCGCGTTCGTTCTTGCTCTCCCAAGATTCTCTACGGTCCTATTTGCTTCTGTTAAAAAATGAGCAGATTCTGAATACTTTTTGTACCCATGCCCAAAACAGACGAATGGTAAAACGGGGTCATAAAACATCCAAACGAAATCTGATCGCGTTCGTTCTTGTTCCCCCGGTCTTCTCTATGGTCGTACTGGCTGCTGTTAAAAAATGAGCAGTTTCTGAATACTATTTGTACCCATGCTCAAAACGGGACAAACGGTACAACTTGGTCGTCAAACATCCAAACGACCTCTGATCGCGTTTGTTCTTGCTCCCCTTGGCTTCTCTATGGTCCTACTGGATGCTAATAAAAAATGAACTGCTTCTGAACAATTTATTGTACCCATGCTTAAAACGGGACGAACGAAAAAATGGGGTCGTAAAACATCCAAACGACATCCGATCATCGCGTTTGTTCTTGGTCCCCCGGGCTTCTCTATTGTCGTACTGGCTGCTGTTAAAAAATGAGCAACATCTAAAGAGTTTTTGTACCCATGCTCAAAACGGGACTAACGGTAAAACGGGGTCGTAAAACATCCAAACGACCTCCGATCGCGTTCGTTCTTGCTCTCGCTAGATTCTCTATGGTCCTATTTGCTGCTGTTAAAAAATGAGCAGATTCTGAATACTTTTTGAACCCATGCCCAAAACAGACGAACGGTAAAACGGGGTCGTAAAACATCCAAACGACCTCCTATCGCGTTCGTTCTTGCTCTCCCAAGATTCATTATGGTCCTATTTGCCGCTGTTACAAAATGAGCAGATTCTGAATACTTTTTGTACCCACGCTTAAAACGGGACGAACGGTAAAACGGGGTCGTAAAACATCCAAACGACATCCGATTGCGTTTGTTCTTTGTTCCCCGGGCTACTCTATTGTCGTACTGGCTGCTGTAAAAAAATGAGCAGCATCTAAATAGTTTTTGTACCCATGCTCAAAACGAGACTAACGGTAAAACAGGGTCGTAAAACATCCAAACGACCTCTGATGACGTTCGTTCTTGCTCCCCACGCTTCTCTATGGTCCTACTGGCCGCTGTTAAAAAATGAGCAGATTCTGAATAATAACCACCTCTGATCATGTTTGTTCTTGGACCCCCTGGCTTCTCTATGGTCCTACTGGATGCTGCTAAATAATGAGCAGATTCAGAGTAGTTTTTGTACCCATGTTCAAAACAGGAAGAACGGTACAATGGGGTCGTAAAACATCCAAACGACCTCTGATCGCGTTCGTTCTTGCTCCCCCGGTCTTCTCTATGGTCGTACTGGCTGCTGTTAAAAAATGTCCAGTTTCTGAATACTATTTGTACCCATGCTCAAAACGGGACAAACGGTACAACAGGGTCGTCAAACATCCAAACGACCTTTGATCGCGTTTATTCTGAACACTTTTTTGTATGCATTCTTAAAACGGGACGAACGGTAAAATGGGGTCGTACTGGCTGCTGTTAAAAAATGAGCAGCATCTAAATAGTTTTTGTACCCATATAAAATGAGCAGATTCTAAATACATTTTGTACCCATGCTTAAAACGGGACGAACCGTGAAAAGGGGTCGTAAAACATCCAAACGACATCCGATCGCGTTTGTTCTTGCTCCCCCTGGCTTCTCTATGGTCCTATTGGCTGCTGTTAGAAAATGAGCAGATTCTGAATACTTTTTGTACCCATGCCCAAAACAGACGAACGGTAAAACGGGGTCGTAAAACATCCAAACGACCTCCAATCGCGTTCGTTCTGGCTCTCCCAAGATTCTTTATGGTATTATTTGCTGCTGTTAAAAAATGAGCAGATTTTGAATACTTTTTGTACCCACGCTTAAAACGGGACGAACGGTAAAACGGGGTCGTAAAACATCCAAACGACATTTGATCGCGTTTGTTCTTTGTCCCCCGGGCTACTCTATTGTCGTACTGGGTGCTGTTAAAAAATGAGCAGCATCCAAATAGTTTTTGTACCCATGCTCAAAACGGGACTAACGGTAAAACGGGGTCGTAAGACAACCAAACGACCTCCGATCACGTTCGTTCTTGCTCTCCCAAGATTCTGAATACTTTTTGTACCCATGCCCAAAATAGACGAACGGTAAAACGGGGTCTTAAAATATCCAAACGACCTCTGATCATGTTTGTTCTTGCTCCCCCTGGCTTCTCTATGGTCCTACTGGATGCTATTAAAAAATGAACAAATTCTGAACACTTTTTGTACCCATTCTTAAAACGGGACTAACGGTAAAATGGGGTCGTAAAACATCCAAACGTCATCCGATCGCGTTTGTTCTTGGTCGCCCAGGCTTCTCTATTGTCGTACTGGCTGCTGTTAATAAATGAGAAGCATCTAAATAGGTTTTGTACCCATGCTCAAAACGGGACTAAGGGTAAAACGGGGTCGTAAAACATCCAAACGACCTCCGATCACGTTCGTTCTTGCTCCCCCACGCTTCTCTATGGTCTTACTGGCTGCTGTTAAAACACGAGCAGATTCAGAATAATAGTTTTACCCATGCTCAAAACGGGACTTACGGTAAAACGAGGTCGTAAAACATCCAAACGACCTCCGATCGCGTTCGTTCTTGCTCCCCTTGCTTCTCTATGGTCATATTGGCTCTTGTTAAAAAATGAGCAGATTCTGAATAGTTTTTGTACCCTTGCCCAAAACGGGACGAACGGTAAAACGGGGTCTTAAAACATCCAAACGACATCTGATCGGGTTTGTTCTTGCTCCCCCTGGCTTCTCTATGGTCCTACTGGATGCTATTAAAAAATGAACAGATTCTGAACACTTTTTGTACCCATGCTTAAAACGGGGTCGTAGAACATCCAAACGACATCCGATCGCGTTTGTTCTTGCTCCCCCGGGCTTCTCTATGGTCGTACTGGTTGCTGTTAAAAAATGAAATACTTTTTGTACCCATGCTCAAAACGGGATTAACGGTACAATGGGGTGGTAAAACATCCAAACGACCTCCGACCACGTTCGTTCCTGCTCCCCCACACTTCTCTATGGTCGTACTGGCTGCTGTTAAAAAATGAGCAGATTCTGAGTACTTTTTTGTACGCATGCTCAAAACAGGACGAACGGTACAATGCCGTCGTAAAACATCCAAACGACCTCTGATCGGGTTCGTTCTTTTTCCCCCGGGCTTCTCAATGGTCCTACTGGCTTCTGTTAAAAAAATGACCAGTTTCTGAATACTTTTTGTACCCATGCTCAAAACAGGACAAACGGTACAACGGGGTCGTCAAACATCCAAACGACCTCCGATCGCGTTTGTTTTGCTCCCCCTGGATTCTCTATGGTCCTACAGGATGCTATTACAAAATGAGCAGATTCTGAATACTTTTTGTACCCATGCTTAAAACGGGACGAACGGTAAAACGGGGTCGTAAAACTTCCAAACGACATCTGATCGCGTTTGCTTTTGCTCCCCCGGGGTTCTCTATGGCCGTACTTGCTGCTGTTAAAAAATGAGCAGCATCTAAATAGTTTTTGTACCCATGCTCAAAACGGGACTAACAGTAAAAAAGGGTCGTCAAACATCCAAACGACCTCCGAACACGTTCATTCTTGCTCCCTCACGCTTCTTTATGGTCCTACTTGCTGCTGTTAAAAAATGAGCAGATTCTGAATAATATTTGTACCCATGCTCAAAACGGGACTAACGGTAAAACGCGGTCGTAAAACATCCAAACGACCTCCGATCGCGTTCGTTCTTGCTCTCCCAAGATTCTCTATGGTCCTATTGGGTGCAGTTAAAAAATGAGCAGATTCTGAATAATTTTTGTACCCATGCCCAAAACAGACGAACGGTAAAACGGGGTCGTAAAACATCCAAACGACCTCCTATCGCGTTCGTTCTTGCTCTCCCAAGATTCTTTATGGTCCTATTTGCCGCTGTTAAAAAATGAGCAGATTCAGAGTAGTTTTTGTACCCATGTTCAAAACAGGACGAACGGTACAATGGGGTCTTAAAACATCCAAACGACCTCTGATCGCGTTCGTTCTTGCTCCCCCGGTCTTCTCTATGGTCGTACTGTCTGCTGATAGAAAATAAGCAGTTTCTGAATACTATTTGTACCGATGCTCAAAACGGGACAAACGGTACAACGGGGTCGTCAAACATCCAAACGACCTTTCATCGCGTTTATTCTTGCTCCCCCTGGCTTCTCTATGGTCATACTAGATGCTATTAAACAATGAACAGATTTTGAACACTTTTTGTACCCATTCTTAAAACGGGACGAACGGTAAAATGGGGTCGTAAAACATCCAAACGACATCAGATCATCGCGTTTGTTCTTGGTCCCCCGGGCTTCTCTATTGTCGTACTGGCTGCTATTAAAAAATGAGCAGCATCTAAATAGTTTTTGTACCCATGCTCAAAACGGGACTAACGGTAAGACGGGGTCATAAAACATCCAAACGACCTCCGATCGCGTTCGTTCTTGCTCTCCAAGATTCTCTATGGTCCTATTTGCAGCTGTTAAAAAATGAGCAGATTCTGAATACTTTTTGTACCCACGCTTAAAACGGGACGAACGGTAAAACGGGGTCGTAAAACATCCAAACGACATCCGATCATCGCGTTTGTTCTTGGTCCCCCGGGCTTCTCTATTGTCGTACTGGCTGCTGTTAAGAAATGAGCAGTTTCTGAATACTATTTGTACCCATGCTCAAAACGGGACAAACGGTACAACGGGGTCGTCAAACATCCAAACGACCTTTGATCGCGTTTATTCTTGCTCCCCCTAGCTTCTCTATGGTCATACTGAATGCTATTAAAAATTGAACAGATTCAGAACACTTCTTGTACCCATTCTTAAAACGGGACGAACGGTAAAATGGGGTCGTAAAACATCCAAACGACATCCGATCATCGCATTTGTTCTTGGTCCCCCGGGCTTCTCTATTGTCGTACTGGCTGCTGTTAAAAAGTGAGCAGCATCTAACCCATGCTCAAAACGGGACTAACAGTAAAACGGGGTCGTAAAACATCCAAACGACCTCTGATCACGTTCGTTCTTGCTCCCCCGGGCTTCTCAATGGTCCTACTGGCTTCTATTAAAAAAATGACCAGTTTCTGAATACTTTTTGTACCCATGCTCAAAACGGGACAAACGGTACAACGGGGTCGTCAAACATCCAAACGACCTCCGATCGCGTTTGTTTTGCTCCCCCTGGCTTCTCTATGGTCCTACAGGATGCTATTACAAAATGAGCAGATTCTGAATACTTTTTGTACCCATGCTTAAAACGGGACGAACGGTAAAACGGGGTCGTAAAACTTCCAAACGACATCTGATCGCGTTTGCTTTTGCTCCCCCGGGGTTCTCTATGGCCGTACTGGCTGCTGTTAAAAAATGAGCAGCATCTAAATAGTTTTTGTACCCATGCTCAAAACGGGACTAACAGTAAAAAAGGGTCGTCAAACATCCAAACGACCTCCGAACACGTTCATTCTTGCTCCCTCACGCTTCTTTATGGTCCTACTTGCTGCTGTTAAAAAATGAGCAGATTCTGAATAATATTTGTACCCATGCTCAAAACGGGACTAACGGTAAAACGCGGTCGTAAAACATCCAAACGACCTCCGATCGCGTTCGTTCTTGCTCTCCCAAGATTCTCTATGGTCCTATTGGGTGCAGTTAAAAAATGAGCAGATTCTGAATAATTTTTGTACCCATGCCCAAAACAGACGAACGGTAAAACGGGGTCGTAAAACATCCAAACGACCTCCTATCGCGTTCGTTCTTGCTCTCCCAAGATTCTTTATGGTCCTATTTGCCGCTGTTAAAAAATGAGCAGATTCAGAGTAGTTTTTGTACCCATGTTCAAAACAGGACGAACGGTACAATGGGGTCTTAAAACATCCAAACGACCTCTGATCGCGTTCGTTCTTGCTCCCCCGGTCTTCTCTATGGTCGTACTGTCTGCTGATAGAAAATAAGCAGTTTCTGAATACTATTTGTACCGATGCTCAAAACGGGACAAACGGTACAACGGGGTCGTCAAACATCCAAACGACCTTTCATCGCGTTTATTCTTGCTCCCCCTGGCTTCTCTATGGTCATACTAGATGCTATTAAACAATGAACAGATTTTGAACACTTTTTGTACCCATTCTTAAAACGGGACGAACGGTAAAATGGGGTCGTAAAACATCCAAACGACATCAGATCATCGCGTTTGTTCTTGGTCCCCCGGGCTTCTCTATTGTCGTACTGGCTGCTATTAAAAAATGAGCAGCATCTAAATAGTTTTTGTACCCATGCTCAAAACGGGACTAACGGTAAGACGGGGTCGTAAAACATCCAAACGACCTCCGATCGCGTTCGTTCTTGCTCTCCAAGATTCTCTATGGTCCTATTTGCAGCTGTTAAAAAATGAGCAGATTCTGAATACTTTTTGTACCCACGCTTAAAACGGGACGAACGGTAAAACGGGGTCGTAAAACATCCAAACGACATCCGATCATCGCGTTTGTTCTTGGTCCCCCGGGCTTCTCTATTGTCGTACTGGCTGCTGTTAAGAAATGAGCAGTTTCTGAATACTATTTGTACCCATGCTCAAAACGGGACAAACGGTACAACGGGGTCGTCAAACATCCAAACGACCTTTGATCGCGTTTATTCTTGCTCCCCCTAGCTTCTCTATGGTCATACTGAATGCTATTAAAAATTGAACAGATTCAGAACACTTCTTGTACCCATTCTTAAAACGGGACGAACGGTAAAATGGGGTCGTAAAACATCCAAACGACATCCGATCATCGCATTTGTTCTTGGTCCCCCGGGCTTCTCTATTGTCGTACTGGCTGCTGTTAAAAAGTGAGCAGCATCTAACCCATGCTCAAAACGGGACTAACAGTAAAACGGGGTCGTAAAACATCCAAACGACCTCTGATCACGTTCGTTCTTGCTCCCCCACGCTTCTCTATGGTCCTACTGGCCGCTGTTAAAAAATGAGCAGATTCTGAATAATATTTGTACCCATCCTCAAAACGGGACTAACGGTAAAACGGGGTCGTATAACATCCAAACAACCTCTGATCATGTTTGTTCTTGCACCCCCTGGCTTCTCTATGGTCCTACTGGATGCTGCTAAATAATGAGCAGATTCAGAGTAGTTTACCATGTTCAAAACAGGACGAACGGTACAATGGGGTGGTAAAACATCCAAACGACCTCTGATCGCGTTCGTTCTTGCTCCCCCGGTCTTCTCTATGGTCGTACTGTCTGCTGTTAGAAAATAAGCAGTTTCTGAATACTATTTGTACCCATGCTCAAAACGGGACAAACGGTACAACGGGGTCGTCAAACATCCAAACGACCTTTCATCGCGTTTATTCTTGCTCCCCCTGGCTTCTCTATGGTCATACTAGATGCTATTAAACAATGAACAGATTTTGAACACTTTTTGTACACATTCTTAAAACGGGACGAACGGTAAAATGGGGTCGTAAAACATCCAAACGACATCCGATCATCGCGTTTGTTCTTGGTCCCCCGGGCTTCTCTATTGTCGTACTGGATGCTGTTAAAAAATGAGCAGCATCTAAATAGTTTTTGTACCCATGCTCAAAACGGGACTAACGGTAAGACGGGGTCATAAAACATCCAAACGACCTCCGATCGCGTTCGTTCTTGCTCTCCAAGATTCTCTATGGTCCTATATTTGCTGCTGTTAAAAAATGAGCAGATTCTGAATACTTTTTGTACCCACGCTTAAAACGGGACGAACGGTAAAACGGGGTCGTAAAACATCCAAACGACATCCGATCATCGCGTTTGTTCTTGGTCCCCCGGGCTTCTCTATTGTCGTACTGGCTGCTGTTAAAAAATGAGCAGCATCTAAATAGTTTTTGTACCCATGCTCAAAACGGGACTAACGGTAAAACGGGGTCGTAAAACATCCAAACGACCTCCGATCGCGTTCGTTCTTGCACTCCCAAGATTCTCTATGGTCCTATTTGTTGCTGTTAAAAAATGAGCAGATTCTGCGTACTTTTTGTACGCATGCTCAAAACAGGACGAACGGTACAATGCGGTCGTAAAACATCCAAACGACCTCTGATCGGGTTCGTTTATGAATACTTTTTGTACCCATGCTCAAAACGGGACAAACGGTACAACGGGGTCGTCAAACATCCAAACGACCTCCGATCGCGTTTGATTTGCTCCCCCTGGCTTCTCTATGGTCCTACAGGATGCTATTACAAAATGAGCAGATTCTGAATACTTTTTGTACCCATGCTTAAAACGGGACGAACGGTAAAACGGGGTCGTAAAACTTCCAAACGACATCCGATCGCGTTTGCTTTTGCTCCCCCGGGGTTCTCTATGGTCGTACTGGCTGCTGTTAAAAAATGAGCAGCATCTAAATAGTTTTTGTACCGATGCTCAAAACGGGACTAACGGTAAAACAGGGTCGTCAAACATCCAAACGACCTCCGAACACGTTCGTTCTTGCTCCCTCACGCTTCTTTATGGTCCTACTTGCTGCTGTTAAAAAAGGAGCAGATTCTGAATAATATTTGTACCCATGCTCAAAACGGGACTAACGGTAAAACGAGGTCGTAAAACATCCAAACGACCTCCGATCGCGTTCGTTCTTGCTCTCCCAAGATTCTCTATGGTCCTATTGGGTGCAGTTAAAAAATGAGCAGATTCAGAATAATTTTTGTACCCATGCCCAAAACAGACGAACGGTAAAACGGGGTCGTAAAACATCCAAACGACCTCCTATCGCGTTCGTTCTTGCTCTCCCAAGATTCTTTATGGTCCTAAAACGGGGTCGTAAAACATCCAAACAGTAAAACGGGGTCGTAAAACATCCAAACGACCTCTGATCACGTTCGTTCTTGCTCCCCCACGTTTCTCTATGGTCCTACTGGCCGCTGTTAAAAAATGAGCAGATTCTGAATAATATTTGTACCCATCCTCAAAACGGGACTAAAGGTAAAACGGGGTCGTAAAACATCCAAACAACCTCTGATCATGTATGTTCTTGCATCCCCTGGCTTCTCTATGGTCCTACTGGATGCTGCTAAATAATGAGCAGATTCAGAGTAGTTTTTGTACCCATGTTCAAAACAGGACGAACGGTACAATGGGGTCGTAAAACATCCAAACGACCTCTGATCACGTTCGTTCTTACTCCCCCGGTCTTCTCTATGGTCGTACTGGCTGCTGTTAGAAAATAAGCAATTTCTGAATACTATTTGTACCCATGCTCAAAACGGGACAAACGGTACAACGGGGTCGTCAAACATCCAAACGACCTTTGATCGCGTTTATTCTTGCTCCCCCTGGCTTCTCTATGGTCATACTGGATGCTATTAAACAATGAACAGATTTCTGAACACTTTTTGTACCCATTCTTAAAACGGGACGAACGGTAAAATGGGGTCGTAAAACATCCAAACGACATCCGATCATCGCGTTTGTTCTTGGTCCCCCGGGCTTCTCTATTGTCGTACTGGCTGCTATTAAAAAATGAGCAGCATCTAAATAGTTTTTGTACCGATGCTCAAAACGGGACTAACGGTAAAACGGGGTCGTAAAACATCCAAACGACCTCCGATCACGTTCGTTCTTGCACTCCCAAGATTCTCTATGGTCCTATTTGCTGCTGTTAAAAAATGAGCAGATTCTGAATACTTTTTGTACCCATGCCCAAAATAGACGAACGGTAAAACGGGTTCGTAAAATATCCAAACGACCTCTGATCATGTTTATTCTTGGTCCAACTGGCTTCTCTATGGTCCTACTGGATGCTATTAAAAAATGAACAAATTCTGAACACTTTTTGTACCCATGCTTAAAACGGGACTAACGGTAAAATGGGGTCGTAAAACATCCAAACGACATCCGATCGCATTTGTTCTTTGTCGCCCAGGCTTCTCTATTGTCGTACTGGCTGCTGTTAAAAAATGAGCAGCATCTAAATAGGTTTTGTACCCATGCACAAAACGGGACTAACGGTAAAAACACGAGCAGATTCTGAATAATAGTTGTACCCATGCTCAAAACGGGACTTACGGTAAAACGGGGTCGTAAAGCATCCAAACGACCTCCGATCGCATTCGTTCTTGCACCTCTTGCTTCTCTAAGGTCATATTGGCTGTTGTTAAAAAATGAGCAGATTCTGAATAGTTTTTGTACCCTTGCCCAAAACGGGACGAACAGTAAAACGGGGTCTTAAAACATCCAAACGACCTCTGATCGGGTTTGTTCTTGCTCCCCCGGGCTTCTCTATTGTCGTACTGGCTGCTGTTAAAAAATGAGCAGCATCTAAATAGTTTTTGTACCCATGCTCAAAACGGGACTAACGGTAAAACGGGGTCGTAAAACATCCAAACGACCTCTGACCAAGTTCGTTCTTGCTCCCCCACGCTTCTCTATGGTCCTACTGGCCGCTGTTAAAAAATGAGCAGATTCTGAATAATATTTGTACCCATGCTCAAAACGGGACTAACGGTAAAACGGGGTCGTAAAACATCCAAACAACCTCTGATCATGTTTGTTCTTGGACCGCCTGGCTTCTCTATTGTCGTACTGGCTGCTATTAAAAAATGAGCAGCATCTAAATAGTTTTTTTTTGTCCCCATGCTCAAAACGGGACTAACGGTAAAACAGGGTCGTAAAACATCCAAACGACCTCCGATCGCGTTCGTTCTTGCTGTCCAAGATTCTCTATGGTCCTATTTGCTGCTGTTAAAAAATGAGCAGATTCTGAATACTTTTTGTACCCACGCTTAAAATGGGACGAATGGTAAAACGGGGTCGTAAAACATCCAAACGACATCCGATCGTGTTTGTTCTTTGTTCCCCGGGCTACTTTATTGTCGTACTGGCTGCTGTTAAAAAATGTGCAGCATCTAAATAGTTTTTGTACCGATGGTCAAAACGGGACTAACGGTAAAACGGGGTCGTAAAACATCCAAACGACCTCCGATCGCGTTCGTTCTTGCTCTCCAAGATTCTCTATGGTCCTATTTGCTGCTGTTAAAAAATGAGCAGATTCTGAATACTTTTTATACCCACGCTTAAAACGGGACGAACTGTAAAATGGGGTCGTAAAACATCCAAACGACATCCGATCATCGCTTTTGTTCTTGGTCCCCCGGGCTTCTCTATACTCGTACTGGCTGCTGTTAAAAAATGAGCAACATCTAAATAGATTTTGTACCCATGCTCAAAACGGGACTAACGGTAAAACGGGGTAGTAAAACATCCAAACGACCTCCGATCGCGTTCTTTCTTGCTTTCCCAAGATTCTCTATGGTGCTATTTGCTGTTGTTAAAAAATGAGCAGATTCTGAATACTTTTTGTACCCATGACCAAAACAGACGAACGGTAAAACGGGGTCGTAAAATATCAAAACGACCTCTGATCATATTTGTTCTTGCTCCCCCTGGCTTCTTTATGGTCCTACTGGATGCTATTAAAAAATGAACAAATTCTGAACACTTTTTGTACCCATGCTTAAAACGGGACTAACGGTAAAATGGGGTCGTAAAACATCCAAACGACATCCGATCGCGTTTGTTCTTGGTCGCCCAGGCTTCTCTATTGTCGTACTGGCTGCTGTTAAAATATAAGCAGCATCTAAATAGTTTTTGTTACCCATGCTCAAAACGGGACTAACGGTAAAACGGGGTCGTAAAACATCCAAACGACCTCCGATCACGTTTGTTCTTGCTCCCCCACGCTTCTCTATGGTCCTACTGGCTATTGTTAAAACACGAGCAGATTCTGAATAATAGTTGTACCCATGCTCAAAACGGGACTTACGGTAAAACGGGGTCGTAAAACATCCAAACGACCTCCGATCGCGTTCGTTCTTGCTCCCCTTGCTTCTCTATGGTCATATTGGCTGTTGTTAAAAAATGAGCAGATTCTGAATAGTTTTTGTACCCTTGCCCAAAAAGGGACGAACGGTAAAACGGGGTCTTAAAACATCCAAACGACCTCTGATCGGGTTCGTTCTTGCTCCCCCACGCTTCTCTATGGTCCTACTGGCGCTGTTAAAAAATGAGCAGATTCTGAATAATATTTGTACCCATGCTCAAAACGGGACTAACGGTAAAACGGGGTCGTAAAACATTCAAACGACCTCTGATCATGTTTGTTCTTGGACCGCCTAGCTTCTCTATTGTCGTACTGGCTGCTATTAAAAAATGAGCAGCATCTAAATAGTTTTTGTACCCATGCTCAAAACGGGACTAACGGTAAAACGGGGTCGTAAAACATCCAAACGACCTCCGATCGCGTTCGTTCTTGCTCTCCAAGATTCTCTATGGTCCTATTTGCTGCTGATAAAAAATGAGCAGATTCTGAATACTTTTTGTACCCACGCTTAAAACGGGACAAACTGTAAAATGGGGTCGTAAAACATCCAAACGAAATCCTAACATCGCGTTTGTTCTTGGTCCCCCGGGCTTCTCTATTGTCGTACTGGCTGCTGTTAAAAAATGAGCAACATCTAAATAGATTTTGTACCCATGCTCAAAACGGGACTAACGGTAAAACGGGGTAGTAAAACATCCAAACGACCTCCGATCGCGTTCTTTCTTGCTCTCCCAAGATTCTCTATGGTGCTATTTGCTGTTGTTAAAAAATGAGCAGATTCTGAATACTTTTTGTACCCATGCCCAAAACAGACGAACGGTAAAACGGGGTCGTAAAATATCCAAACGACCTCTGATCATGTTTGTTCTTGCTCCCCCTGGCTTCTTTATGGTCCTACTGGATGCTATTAAAAAATGAACAAATTCTGAACACTTTTTGTACCCATGCTTAAAACGGGACTAACGGTAAAATGGGGTCGTAAAACATCCAAACGACATCCCATCGCGTTTGTTCTTGGTCGCCCAGGCTTCTCTATTGTCGTACTGGCTGCTGTTAAAAAATAAGCAGCATCTAAATAGTTTTTGTACCCATGCTCAAAACGGGACTAACGGTAAAACGGGGTCGTAAAACATCCAAACGACCTCCGATCACGTTCGTTCTTGCTCCCCCACGCTTCTCTATGGTCCTACTGGCTGTTGTTAAAACACGAGCAGATTCTGAATAATAGTTGTACCCATGCTCAAAACGGGACTTACGGTAAAACGGGGTCGTAAAACATCCAAACAACCTCTGATCATGTTTGTTCTTGGACCGCCTGGCTTCTCTATTGTCGTACTGGCTGCTATTAAAAAATGAGCAGCATCTAAATAGTTTTTGTACCCATGCTCAAAACGGGACTAACGGTAAAAACACGAGCAGATTCTGAATAATAGTTGTACCCATGCTCAAAACGGGACTTACGGTAAAACGGGGTCGTAAAACATCCAAACGACCTCCGATCGCGTTCGTTCTTGCTCCTCTTGCTTCTCTATGGTCATATTGGCTGTTGTTAAAAAATGAGCAGATTCTGAATAGTTTTTGTACCCTTGCCCAAAACGGGACGAACGGTAAAACAGGGTCTTAAAACATCCAAACGACCTCTGATCGGGTTTGTTCTTGCTCCCCCGGGATTCTCTATTGTCGTACTGGCTGCTGTTAAAAAATGAGCAGCATCTAAATAGTTTTTGTACCCATGCTCAAAACGGGACTAACGGTAAAACGTGGTCGTAAAACATCCAAACGACCTCTGACCAAGTCCGTTCTTGCTCCCCCACGCTTCTTTATGGTCCTACTGGCCGCTGTTAAAAAATGAGCAGATTCTGAATAATATTTGTACCCATGCTCAAAACGGGACTAACGGTAAAACGGGGTCGTAAAACATCCAAACAACCTCTGATCATGTTTGTTCTTGGACCGCCTGGCTTCTCTATTGTCGTACTGGCTGCTATTAAAAAATGAGCAGCATCTAAATAGTTTTTGTACCCATGCTCAAAACGGGACTAACGGTAAAACGGGGTCGTAAAACATCCAAACGACCTCCGATCGCGTTCGTTCTTGCTCTCCAAGATTCTCTATGGTCCTATTTTCTGCTGTTAAAAAATGAGCAGATTCTGAATACTTTTTGTACCCACGCTTAAAATGGAACGAACGGTAAAACGGGGTCGTAAAACATCCAAACGACATCCGATCGCGTTTGTTCTTTGTTCCCCGGGCTACTTTATTGTCGTACTGGCTGCTGTTAAAAAATGTGCAGCATCTAAATAGTTTTTGTACCCATGGTCAAAACGTAACTAACGGTAAAACGGGGTCGTAAAACATCCAAACGACCTCCGATCGCGTTCGTTCTTGCTCTCCAAGATTCTCTATGGTCCTATTTGCTGCTGTTAAAAAATGAGCAGATTCTGAATACTTTTTGTACCCACGCTTAAAACGGGACGAACTGTAAAATGGGGTCGTAAAACATCCAAACGACATCCTATCATCGCGTTTGTTCTTGGTCCCCCAGGCTTCTCTATTGTCGTACTGGCTGCTATTAAAAAATGAGCAGCATCTAAATAGTTTTTGTACCCATGCTCAAAACGGGACTAACGGTAAAACGGGGTCGTAAAACATCCAAACGACCTACGATCGCGTTCGTTCTTGCTCTCCAAGATTCTCTATGGTCCTATTTGCTGCTGATAAAAAATGAGCAGATTCTGAATACTTTTTGTACCCACGCTTAAAACGGGACGAACTGTAAAATGGGGTCGTAAAACATCCAAACGAAATCCTATCATCGCGTTTGTTCTTGGTCCCCCGGGCTTCTCTATTGTCGTACTGGCTGCTGTTAAAAAATGAGCAACATCTAAATAGATTTTGTACCCAAGCTCAAAACGGGACTAACGGTAAAACGGGGTAGTAAAACATCCAAACGACCTCCGATCGCGTTCTTTCTTGCTCTCCCAAGATTCTCTATGGTGCTATTTGCTGTTGTTAAAAAATGAGCAGATTCTGAATACTTTTTGTACCCATGCCCAAAACAGACGAACGGTAAAACGGGGTCGTAAAATATCCAAACGACCTTTGATCATGTTTGTTCTTGCTCCCCCTGGCTTCTTTATGGTCCTACTGGATGCTATTAAAAAATGAACAAATTCAGAACACTTTTTGTACCCATGCTTAAAACGGGACTAACGGTAAAATGGGGTCGTAAAACATCCAAACGACATCCAATCGCGTTTGTTCTTGGTCGCCCAGGCTTCTCTATTGTCGTACTGGCTGCTGTTAAAAAATAAGCAGCATCTAAATAGTTTTTGTACCCATGCTCAAAACGGGACTAACGGTAAAACGGGGTCGTAAAACATCCAAACGACCTCCGATCACGTTCGTTCTTGCTCCCCCATGCTTCTCTATGGTCCTACTGGCTGTTGTTAAAACACGAGCAGATTCTGAATAATAGTTGTACCCATGCTCAAAACGGGACTTACGGTAAAACGGGGTCGTAAAACATCCAAACAACCTCTGATCATGTTTGTTCTTGGACCGCCTGGCTTCTCTATTGTCGTACTGGCTGCTATTAAAAAATGAGCAGCATCTAAATAGTTTTTGTACCCATGCTCAAAACGGGACTAACGGTAAAAACACGAGCAGATTCTGAATAATAGTTGTACCCATGCTCAAAACGGGACTTACGGTAAAACGGGGTCGTAAAACATCCAAACGACCTCCGATCGCGTTCGTTCTTGCTCCTCTTGCTTCTCTATGGTCATATTGGCTGTTGTTAAAAAATGAGCAGATTCTGAATAGTTTTTGTACCCTTGCCCAAGACGGGACGAACGGTAAAACGGGGTCTTAAAACATCCAAACGACCTCTGATCGGGTTCGTTCTTGCTCCCCCACGCTTCTCTATGGTCCTACTGGCCGCTGTTAAAAAATGAGCAGATTCTGAATAATATTTGTACCCATGCTCAAAACGGGACTAACGGTAAAACGGGGTCGTAAAACATCCAAACAACCTCTGATCATGTTTGTTCTTGGACCGCCTGGCTTCTCTATTGTCGTACTGGCTGCTATTAAAAAATGAGCAGCATCTAAATAGTTTTTGTACCCATGCTCAAAACGGGACTAACGGTAAAAACACGAGCAGATTCTGAATAATAGTTGTACCCATGCTCAAAACGGGACTTACGGTAAAACGGGGTCGTAAAACATCCAAACGACCTCCGATCGCGTTCGTTCTTGCTCCTCTTGCTTCTCTATGGTCATATTGGCTGTTGTTAAAAAATGAGCAGATTCTGAATAGTTTTTGTACCCTTGCCCAAAACGGGACGAACGGTAAAACGGGGTCTTAAAACATCCAAACGATCTCTGATCGGGTTTGTTCTTGCTCATCCGGGATTCTCTATTGTCGTACTGGCTGCTGTTAAAAAATGAGCAGCATCTAAATAGTTTTTGTACCCATGCTCAAAACGGGACTAACGGTAAAACGTGGTCGTAAAACATCCAAACGACCTCTGACCAAGTTCGTTCTTGCTCCCCCACGCTTCTCTATGGTCCTACTGGCCGCTGTTAAAAAATGAGCAGATTCTGAATAATATTTGTACCCATGCTCAAAACGGGACTAACGGTAAAACGGGGTCGTAAAACATCCAAACAACCTCTGATCATGTTTGTTCTTGGACCGCCTGGCTTCTCTATTGTCGTACTGGCTGCTATTAAAAAATGAGCAGCATCTAAATAGTTTTTGTACCCATGCTCAAAACGGGACTAACGGTAAAAACACGAGCAAATTCTGAATAATAGTTGTACCCATGCTCA